>JAAGAY010147396.1:0-14031 GCA_011801015.1 Ardeotis arabs
CCCCCCCCCCCCCGGAGGGGGGGAGCGGCCAAAGCGCCACCGTGGGACCGGCACCCCACAGAGGGGACGGGGACCCGGGCCCAGCATCCCTCGCTGGGACCGGGCCCGGCTGCCCAGACCGAGCGGCTGGGACGGGAGCCCGAGAGAGCCTGGGCGCACAGGTCCCGGGACAGGGACTGAGGCCCTGGACGTGAACCCAGGACAGGGACCCCAGCACCCTGCGCCGAGACCCCGGGACAGAACCACAGCCCGGCACCCTGCACCAAGATCCCAGCATAGGACCCCCGCCTAGCACCCTGCACCGAGACCCCAAGACAGGACCCCGGCCCAGATGCTGGGACTGGGACCCCAGGACGGGACTCTGTCTCAGGAGCCAGGACTGGGACACCAGCCCAGCACCCTGTGCTGAGACCCCAAGACAGGACCCTGGCCCAGATGCTGGGACTGGGACCCCAGCCCAGCACTGAGACCCCAGGACAGGACTCTGTCTCAGGAGCCAGGACTGGGACGCCAGCCCAGCACCCTGCGCCGAGACCCCAAGACAGGACCCTGGCTCAGGAGCTGGGCCTGGGACCCCAGCTGGGGTCCCTGCTTCCCAAACCCCACACCTGCCCTGCCTGGGCCCGCGGTGCGTGCAGGGCCGGAGCTGAGGCACGGCAGAGAGGAGTAGCCCTCCAGCCCTGGTTTCGCCTGGCACTGAGCCGTTCATGCAGCACATGCTCTGGTGCCAGGGGGAGCAAAAGCACAGGCAGCTCTCTGGTTTTTCCCACCTTGCTAATTAAGCCGACCAGAAATGGGTCAATCTGTTTCCATCTGGAGGCTATAATGACAGCTCCACAGAGGGAAGATGTTAGCTGGACCGGGTGAAGATTTCTTTTTTCTTTGTCTGCACTAACTCTCTGTGTGCGTTTCATCGACAGAGTGCTTTAGCTTCAAATACTGCAACCCCAGATCCTTTACATTTTACAGGAAAAAAAACCCCTCAGGTCTTTACAGAAGAAAGGTACCTAGTACATCTCACTGACCTCCTGCTTATCACTATGGTTTCTTCCATTTCCCTACCCACTTTCACGTCTCCAGTTGCCAGTCTTTCCCTTTTTAATATTTATTTATGTTGTGGTGTCATCCCCAACGAGCTCAGAAGAAGAAAGTCTCGGCATAACGGCAGCCTGCTCTTGGGCAAGAACCGTTGCGAAAGAGGACACTGTACCAAATTGATACTGTGCATTAATTAAGTCAGCACCACACATGATGGATTTTTACGATCCTTGTACAGTAACTGTCACATTTCTGGGAACTAGCAGGTAATACCACAATCTGCTTATCTAACAAACTCGATGATATGTCTTGAAAAAAATGCTTTATGGGGGTTTTATTGCTCTTGTGGTGGTGCAATCCTCATACAAAGGTCAGCACCGATGAACTCTTGTGATGTTAGGAGCAACAAATAACACAAGGAAAGTGCCACCACGATTTATGGTGTTAAACAAAAATAAAACTAAATCTAAATAGAAACTAGAGAAGAAATACAAGCAATTAACAAGAAAGAAGAGCAGGAGGTGTCCTTTCGGTTGCCCGTGGGCAGAACACAGAAATATTGAGGGAGAGGTATGCTTGAGGAAGAGAAGAACTAAATGGCACAGGAACCTGGCAGACCCAGGGCTGCGCCTGGCTGCTGGGGCTGGCTGGAAACCCCGCGTTTGCTCCGACAAAGCCAGCACTAAGTTACTTCTCTGGGACCTTCCTCTGATCCACCTCAGTTCACCCTGTTAAAATAATCCCGAACCACTGTTTATACTAAGAAAACCTTTTCTGCTGTGCTGTCCTTTCCATCCCTCCTGGATGGGGAAACCCACCCCCAACCACTACTGTAATTCCCTTCTGCTTCCCAGGACTTGCAGTGCTTCACAATTATTTCTAACTACTGATCCCTTTCTGCGAAGCCTGGTGTTGCCCTCAGCCTGTGCCACTCTGCACACGTGGATTTTTTACTTTGCTTTCAAAAGCTTCCTCAAAGGAGACCGTTTCAAACTGCTTCTCCACTCAAGCCTCATCATTAGCTCCTGAAATACAGGACACTGACAGACATTCAAATAAAATAAAAAGTAAGGCCACTCCTTTCCAAGAGAGGGAGATGTGGCAAGTCCATGAGCAGGAACGGGATTACTCTCAGCCTGCTCCAAATCAGCAATAAAAATCTCCTGATTCAAGGGAAAGCCACCGTGGGCTATGAATTACAGGAAAAGGCAGAGCTAGCGTGGTTAAAAGGCAATAAAAAAAAAGAAGGGTTGGGGCTGAGGAGCTGTCAGTTGGCTCCTTCCCATATAGAAAAGAAGTTAGTCATCAGAATTGAAAACTTCATGCGACTTCAGCACACATGGAAACGATGAAGCGGAGCAGCACACTCCCGTGTCAGATCTCCACTTCCCCGAGCTCTCGTTTGCCGTGTTCCCACCTCTCTGCACCTCCAGAGCAATTACGATCCTGGACCTTGCTGCGCGTTTGGGAAAGGGGCAGGAGAAGGAAGGGACGCTTTCTTGGTGCCAGGATTTCACCCGGGGAGGAGGCACGTTCAGAGTTTGCACCGCCGCTGTAAGGCCAAGCCGTCCCCCTGTAGAGGGGATAGCACCTGGGGCTGCTGCGATGCTCACACAACCTCCCTAAGGTTTCCCCTTCCACTATAGGAAAAAAAGAAGAAAAAAAAAACCAAAAGGCAAATTAAAGGAAAATTTGAAGAGCACGGCTTAGTTCTTCCATCTGAATTACAATCCTGCCGTTACCTGCCTAGAGTATGTTTTAAATCTGGTTGGCAGAGAAGAGTTTTACTGGATAATTCCAGTGCCTTCCCCTATTAATGCAGCTCTTAGTCTCAATGGATAGCTGACACGATATATCATGGCTCCTGTATATGCAAAGACGTGGTATTTCTCTCATATAACTACACAAGCATAAACACATTTTTATGCTGTATATTTTCTATTCTGTGAGGGATTGCTTGAGGAAATATTCTGAGGGCTCTCCAAAATCTGAAGAGGATGCGGGTTGCATCTGCTCCGTCCCCGTGCTCCAGTCCCGCTCACCCCAGTGAGATGAGCACCCGGAGCAGCCGGCCGGAGCCCACCGGACAGGCCCACACAGTTCAGGTTCATAATCAGATTAAGAAAACAGTAGTCCTGTTTTTAAACGATGAAAAAGCCAAGTCCTTGAAGGGGCAAACTGTTTTGTGTGCGCACAGAATAGATGTCATCCTTTTGGAATAAAGCAGCTTAAAAACAAAAGAAAAAGTTTCTTCCACGTAGGGGGCTGTACCCTATAGAGGAAAGAGGAGCTTTTCCATTATAACCATTTCTTTTTCCCGTCGGTTTTGAGCTCCAGTTTTTCCACAGTGGTGAGCCTGCTCTAATACTTACCGGATGTACCTTCCACGTTATATATTCTTTACTATATTTTAAAATAATAGTTAAAGAAGTGAACTGCCTCCCAAGTGCTCCAGAAACTTTAATTACAAATGTTTCCAGTACTTAAACTGATACTTTAAAAACTACCCAGGCACTGGAAAATGAGCATACTTCATATATTCAAGGTAACAGACTCACGGTGGAAAAAATCTCGCTGGGCAACCAGCAGCATTTGTCTCTGTCGCAGTCTTTCCAGCCCCGTTGCATTTTCCCAAATGATGCAGAAACTCCTTCCCCAGCTCCAGCACCCACTTTTTTTTTTTTCCTCCTCCCCTCCCCATCCTCTCCTGGTCCTGCCATGGACCAGTCCCAACCTTTTCTCTCAGCTGAATCACTCGGGAGATGCCAGTTGAAGGGATAAAATATGTCACCACTTGCTCCTCGCTGGAAATCCGGACCAACATTGCCATCCCACGGCCCGGCCCCGCAGTGCAGCGGCCGCCCCGGCTCCCCTCTGCCCTTCCCAGCCTGGGAACCCAATTTAGGGCTGTGGGAGGGGATGGGAACCCCCTCCTGCTCCCCACACAGCCCCTCGGTTGTCGGTTCGAGCCTCCCATTCTCATCGGTTTAGATCAGAGATGAGAAAGAAATTCTCCCCCTGATGAAGCGCTGGCCCAGGCTGCCCAGAGGAGCTGTGGGTGCCCCATCCCTGGCAGTGTTCAGTGCCAGGCTGGACAGGGTTCCGAGCGACCTGGGCTGGTGGGAGATGTCCCTGCCCAGGTGAGGGGGCTGGAACTAGATGAGCTTAAGGTCCCTTCCAGTCCAAACCGTGCTATGGTTCTAGCAGGTGATAAAGTAAAGCTTTAAGACCCAAGTTTGGGGTTGGTTTTTTTGAAAGCGCACCTGGTAGGCCAACCTAATTTTAATGCACACAACAGAGCAGCAGAAGTAGGCTGAAAGGCCAGGTATTTCAGTATATCCATTTTCTTTCCATTCTCCTTAAATAGAATTTTCTAAGTTCTTTTCCTTGCCATCCCTACATTAATGTTACCCACGGTTCCGGCTCTGAGGCCGCGCTCAGTAAGCAGCACGCAGGAAGAATCCTGATTAGTAAACTCTGGAAGACACAGAGGGAGGAATGAAATTATTAATTTATCAGCAGAGATCTTGCCCCGTGCTGAAAGTGCTTTTCAGCAGGTATGCACTTCAAAACACAAATGATCACAGAAAAAAATAAAAATAGACATCAGAGCAGTGGCTGCACACCTGCCTCCCCCTTGGAACAGGAATCTGCAGTGAAAATGTGCGTATTCACCACCAGAACCGAGCTGAGGAGACCTATTCCCCTGCAGCCATTGGTTGCTTCATAAAAACTGATGGAAGTTTTTGAAGTTGCTGGCTCTGGAGCTGGGAATAAGGGCAGGGTGTGTGTCAGGCTTGGAACAGCTGGCTTGGACGCTCACACAAAATCAGCTACAAGGGTGCAACCGGGCCAGGACACCACCCAGCCAGCAGCCGTATGCTTTTCCTTTGTGGTTGCAGAGCTGTTCCAAAAGCTAAGCTTTCATTCCAAAAGGAGGTAAAAAAAAAAAAAAAAAAAAAAGACCTAACCAAGTCTTCAGCCCATCCAAGTCTAGACTGGCTTTTTCTCCAGTTGGAAATGATACTGTTTCAGCGTTCAGCGACAGCGTGGACAGAAACACGCCGTGGCCCACTCTTGGCTAACCCAATCCCTTTTCAAGGTGTCATTTTTTAGCCTGTACGAGGGCAAAAATCATCCAAAGGGTGGATCTGATGTAGAGATGCGTGCTGATGTGCAGCCAGGCTTGAAAAACACAGCCGCCGGAGATGGGAACCGTGGAGGAGGCATAAAGGACAGCGTTGGGATGGTTTAAATGCAACCATTAACCATCGTGCTGCTGGTAGAACATACGGGAGACTCACGCTGGATGCCGTCCTCGCTCAGAGAGCTCTCTGAACGCTGACACTCTTCAGTCATCTTCCTAGGGAGGGGAAAAAGACACAAAACCCCCCAAAAAACCTGCCAATCCAAACACCTGAGCTGAGGATCAGCACAGCCTAAGGAGGAAACCAGACCGGGCACAGAGCAGCTGCCAAAGAGCCAAATTCCTTGGGTTTTGAGTCAAATTAGTACAGAACCATATAAATCACATCCAATGATATTTGTTAGTACTAACATTTCACACCTGCATTCAGCCTCTGTTAGGAGAGCGGTTCCTTGCAGATATGGGTGCAATTATCATTTTCATTCACATTGGTCTGATTAATACACCGGTAATTCTGGAACGCCCAGGAACAGCTCTGCTGACAGGTTCCCCACTTGCCATCACTCCCCCAAGTCCATCTCCTGTTGTTCGTTATTAAAATTTTCCAGTATAAGAAATTTTTTTTTTTTAAACAACTTCATATGCAATACCACTCTTAAAAGCTTTCCTTCATTTCACAATGTTTTTGAAAGGCATAAATAAAGCCAAATAAATTTTACAAGAGTGACAACATTTTTTTTTGTTCCATTTTAATTCCAGTGCTCAGTATCTCCTGATGAATAGTTAAGAGAACTATGCATAAACTAGATCTCATCTGCAATTTAAAGAAAACAAAAAACTTTGTTCCTCCAGCATATAAATAATCGGAAAGACAGCGGAAAATACGTAGCTGCATTTCTCGAGCAACTAGAATTTTCAGGATTTTTTTTGTGCTTCTTAACACTTGCTTGATTTAGGATTTTTCAATACCAGAAATAATTACTCTTCAGTGACTAAGTAACACTATACAGCAGCTTAATAGCATTGCATTAACTCTCTAGCTTCTTCCAGATAAAGATATTTCCAGAACATCTGCATCAGTAGAGTAAGAGGCTTCTTGCATAACTGCTGTAAGTGGGGGGAAAAAATAAATCTCCTGAAGGCTTCATATGATCTTTCATAATTTAAGTTCTTGGGAATTCATACCAAAGGAGGAACAACATATTCATTAAATAGTTCACTTTCACCTAATGCCTTCTGCATGCTTCACTCAAACTATAAAGCACAAGCAACCACCTTTCCATACTTGTTTGTGGTCAAGGGAGAGCTTTCTCGTTGAAGTCAGAGGAAAAACCCTTCCTGCTGCTTGTGCAGGTTGTGAGCCAAAGGAGAAGTTTTGCAAACTGAGGTTCTTCCTCCCTCTCTGTTCAACAGCTTAGAAGGGTCTGATCAAGACTTAGAGATTTGAGGATTAAAATAAAAAAAAATAGAGAGAGAAGGTTGAAGTTTCCAGAAATATGTAAATCACTTCATTCTCACTAGATATGTCTTAATAAATCTTAGCATTGGGCAAAAATCCATAACCTCAGTCCCAGCCAGAAGCAAGTCTTGAGACACAGAGGAAGATTAGCATATGCTCAGTTCAGACCTGCTTATTTGTTTCTTAAAACGTTTTTACTGAGTTAAATCAACCCCTCCTTACCATTTTATCGGCACAAGGAATTCTGCTTCTTTGAGATAACCACCTCCCCCAGTTGTTTTTCTGAAGACAATACCTCACTCTGTTGCCTGTTTCCCCAACACAAGGGGAAAATGTTTCCCAGAGGCAAGCGTAGGATAACGTCTCGGTCCTCTTTACCGACGAAGAATCTTCAGATCTTGAAAATATCCTTCCCCACCTCTTTTTTTTTGCCTTATTAAAGATTAAAACACAAAGTTACATAAACTGGTCTATGTTACAACAATGGAAATTTAACTTTACATACCAACGTGCACAGAAGCCAGGAAATGAAAACCAGTTTCTGTAGGAACGTTAATGCCTTCTCATTTCATTTTTCTACACGCACTGGAACACGTGCTTCCTGGGTCGGAAGCAAAAGGTTCTTGGGCTTTCCATTTCATCAGCTGGCAACTTTAAAACTCACTAGTAATGTGTTGCTGTTACATTTGTAGTCAAGAGAAAAATCACAGCTCACCTGACACAGAGCAGGCTCTGTATACACACAAACGGCGTACCCAAAGCTGGCACTCGTACCTGCTGATGAACACAAATCTTCCCAGCGTGAGATTTAGAAACAAGCGTTCGAGCAGCCCCAAGCTACGCTGACGGAACGCTGGCACAGACCTTCGCACCTCAGCAGCAGCAGTCGGACACGGGGACACGAGTCATACGCTGACAGGAACTATTTCACTTCTGTTTTTTTGCATTTTGTGCCAGAGAGCATGTCAAGGGTGGGATGTTTGGAAAGCTCATTTGCAATGACCAGCTTTAGCTTTATTTTCTATCCACTGGACACACACCAGAAGGATGAAGACCACACACGCTTCAGTTCCTTACTGAGGGAGGAACAGAACCGGAAGTTTCACTTTTCAAACTTGGGAAAACTTGGTTTTGTCTTAACCTGAAGGTGATTCTTCCAAAAAACATGATTTGGAACACAGAACACCCAATAAAACAAAACTGTTAAAGCCAAAAAGAACAGCTGAAAACTTCCTTTTGTTATGGAAGTAGTCAAATGAAAATAATTTCATTTGATCTCTCATCTTGCTTTGTACACATTTATTGCACTAGAACATACGCCTTCTATATAAAAAGATGCTGTAGGAAACCACAAGATTGTAAATACTAGATTTATGATTTGTTTGCAATTATATTTAATATTAATAGTATTTTGTTTTTACAAAGCAGTTGAAATTAAAAAAAAAAAAAAAATAGCAAGAAACCCCCCACCTGCTGTCTAGCATCAGTAATCCTCACTGGTTTGTTTACCATTTATAAGGAAAACATCATTCAAGGTAGCTTGTCACAGAGACTCTTCCGCAATAACTGGCCTTCGGTGCAAATCCGTGGCATTTGTCAGTTCATCTGGTTTTCCTGAAAAGTCCCTCTGCCTAAAATTCAAGGTACCTCCCAGCCAAACACAGTAAATCTGGTAACGCCTGTCTGAGGATGGTAAATATCCCCATTTTACAGAGCTAAACTGCACGTAGATCATTACGTTTGCCCAATAGCCAGCCACAGAACCCGGATCTCACAATCACAGCTGCTGCACCTCGGCTGGAAACTTCGCTTCCTCTCTACAGAAGAGTGAAAATCAACTGATTATGCTGAAATTGTTTCTTTCTTCATCCTCTCTACAAGGATCAGGTATTTTTCTTGTGTAGTACCAGCTTCTGCGTTACTGTTTGGAAATGGTGCGTATCTGTTTTCAGGCTAACACCCGCACTAAGCCCAACCCCAAAGGAGTCCCTGTGACAGGCGAACTGTAGGCAGTCAGACAGTGGGTCAGATCGAGCCTGCTAGTGACATGAGACACTAGGGAGGTTAGCCTCATCCACCCGCGGACGGGCCTCTCCGGCCTGGTCTCCAGGAACAAGTTCCGCCTCCTTCTCCAGACAGGGGGTTATAGCCTAGAAGTACAGAGGAGAAATCCACCCTATTAATAACATCCGTCCTCAACAGGCCTTCACCAACACCCAAAAAAAAAAAATCAACCTCTCAATTATTTGCACCTTGTTTATACTTACTACATAGGCAGCATTTTAAGGTAAATGAAAGCAGAGAAAATATCCAGACTTGAGATGGTTTATTTTGGTAGCGCCAACAGTAAAAGCCATTGCCAAACACTCCTGTTTTAATTTGATCAATTTGGATTAAATTCAATTGAAATTAATTACCTTTTACTTTCTCTAAGTCTGCATCAAAGCTTTAATGCTGCTCTGCAGAGTAAACAGAGCAGTAACAGTAACTCTTGCAGTAAGCTCTGTTAAATCTATCTGTTCTCCAAGAGCCCTAAGAGTTAGGGATTTAAAATAATCTTTTATTCCAGTCCTGCAAGGAATACCCTGAAGGTCAAAAGGTAGATCCACTCACTACTACTGTAAGGTTTTCTTTAAAGAATTTGAAAAGGCAAGTACATGCAGTAGGGCAAATACTTCAGCTGAACATCCTAATCCCATAACTACAGGCAACGTCATTTTACGAGTAGATACTCAGAAAGATACAACTTGGCAAACGTCCTCAATTTGTTCTGTACAAGGCAAACAGAAAGACAACCGAAAACCCAGCAGCCTTGCGAACCAAGCAGGTTTCAAAGCAACCTGTTCCACTGAAACTTCAAGCATCACCTCTATCTTTGAAGTTTGTTTTTCTCATACTAGCCAAGTTCTGCTTTCTAGCTTAATTCGGCAGCCGAACAGTGCAGGTGGCTTTTTCGCTTCATGCTAATCTACCTCCTGAGAAGATCGGAGATCTCTAATTCTATGATCTGTTAATTCAGCAAAGATTTTGCTCAGGATGAAACCAGGACAGGTGCCTCAACCTAGCTGCCCTGATCCTGCTCCTAAGCACAGCTATTCCCCATGCCCCACAGAGGCAAATGTTCTGTGCAGGAGTGATAAAAGATATTTGACAGCATCAGATGTTAGATTGCACTCATATTAAACAACGCAAGACGAATCAATCAGTCATTTCCTTCAGAGGTTGTTAACAGCTGTCAGTAAAAATACTCAGAAATTTCAGCACTGAACTATTATTGACGTTTAATATGTTTAATCAAGAATGTTCAAGTTTCATGCATTTAATCAAGTGGCTTACTCAGTGCTGCACCCTAAGGGGGTTTCCCTTTTAGTCTGATACAAGTCAGGCTGTCTAGATGATCCTCTCCGCTGCGGAAAATTGTAATTAAAATATTATATCCAATTAGAACTTGCAGGTATGGCACAGGCTGTTTGGCCAAGAGGAGAGGAAGGAAACTGCCTGCGTGGCCGATACACGGCAGCGATCCTAACGTGTGCTACGTGAGGCCACAGCAAGCAGTTTATCCATCAAGGTGATTTCAGCGGCTGGACTTTTACAATAATGGGCAGAGATCCCAGAAATATTGTAAGAATCTATAATTTTGAGTCACAAAAATCTCAGTAAATTACGTCAAAAGCATTTACAAGCAAGCTGAAGCACTGTTTCCCTGGGGAAAAGCACCACAGAATCCTCTTCCTAGGTTCTGCGCAAAGCGGGCCATGCTGGTTAGAGGGAAAGAGCTCATTTGTAAGGCACATTTTGCATCCTCCTTGAAGGAGAGAAAAATTACATGTAGTTTTACAATGACTGTGTATGCAGCTGGATAAATGCTCTGTTTCAAGCTCAGAACATCTTAAGGTTTTCATACTTACCACCTCCTCGCAAGGGCTTTTTGTTGGGTTTAGATTTCGGGACCGCTGATGAGGTGGAGGCACCAGATTCTACTTCTTGCTGTTCACAAAAGCAAAAGTTCCTCAGAATTTAACCCATGTGAGTTGCAGCTAATCTAATCACATAGACGTAATTGTCACCTGATTAACACCACAGTTGTTACCTGATTCAGCTTCAGGTTTCCTTTATAGCTTTTTCCTTCTTGCATACTTTCCCACATTGCTATCTTCTGCCTTCGCTTCTCTTCTTCAAGCTAAGGAACAAATCCAGGACAGGCAAGACTCAGATTTCTGAACATAATTGCCAGTGCTACAGAAACAGCTACAACAGACACATCAAAAAGCAGGGGATCAATCTTTATCTGATGCCACATCTCCGAGCCTACAGAAGCATTTACTTTTTTGAACATCCACATCTTCCCAACCACCTCCCCTCTGTATATACAGACTGTATCCTCAGCTCCTTTTGACCACTTGATGCTTTGAAACATTTTGAAAGTAAAACAGAACTACGTGACAAGCTTAAATCCTGAGTTTATAAAAAGTACTGAGTAAAGTGTATTGTATATGACAGTAACTTAATGCACAATGTAGGGTTCTACAGAAGAAAATGTGTTTTTCAAATGAACAAGACAGCCAGCTAGACATTTACACCCCAATACACGTTATCAACAGTTCTCCCAGCTTTCTTCTAAACCAAATAAATTAGTGGTTAAGACAGACTGCCTCTTCTCAACAAACAGAGAGGAAACGAGGTAGCTACTCCATCCAAAGAGAGCAAAGCTCCCCGAGCCCAAGCACACTAGACCTAGATTTTCTACACAGCAGCTATTTTCTCCCACAATACACTTCATTTTTCACTGCCAATATTTCGTGAAGCATCAGCTAAAAACAGAGGTCTGAACGTAGCTGACTGCAAAAGTAAAAACAGAAGAAGAGCTGGGATTAATGAGCAATCTTATTGCTATGCTGATCACAGCCACTTTTCTACGCTGCCCCACACAGCAGTACGCTATCCCTCGTTATCTCAAGCTGTAGTTCAAACCATTAAATTACAGCCATGCCCAGCTGCATTCCTAACAACTTATATTTGTCATTACGAACAGAAAATACACGTATGCAGTAGCAACGTTTGTCTAAATCACCTCCAGGCATTCACTGTCCATATAACTACGTTTCTGTAGGTCCAGATTTACCTGTAAAAAAATAAGATCAGGCCCACGGTGTCCCACACACGCAATTACTTGTGGAGAAGTGCCACAGAGATTAATTACTTCAGGAAGGAGCAGAATACTACACCTATTAATCATTCTAACCAACGGAGAGCATCAAGACATGGGGTCAGCACAGCACGTACGCATGTGCTTGCGTTGCTGGAGGTCCGTCGTGATACCTACTGCCCATCACTGCTCCGTGGATCAAACCTGGTTTAGGTAAAGGAGGGGGAAAACCCCACCACTCACACTCCACGAGTCTCCTGTTCTTCTGCTATCTAGCATGGAATAACCTCTACAACAGCAGCAAAGTACTTGATGAAAAGTCTGTGAGTTAAAGAAAGAAACGCTCTCTCATTACCTGTCTCTGTTTCTCTTTGTACCTTTCCGCTTGTGCGTTCAACTCCTCCTGCATCCTGAGGCGAGCTGCTGCCAACGCTTCCTCCCTTCTTACCACCATGTCAGGTTCTAGGAAATCGGGAAAGGGTTTGCAAAGTTATTCAAAATACATTCTAAATGGTCTCCTCAAAGAATTGTAATAAGGAAAGGCTCACAACTCTCCCTGCAGCTGTTTTGCAGAAAATCACGGCTTAAGTTCAGTTTCCAGCTAATCTTTTACAGTAATTTATAAGCTGATTTAAATTTCATAACATTTAAATATTTTTAGAGCAGCTACTTTAACAGGATTTTAAGGAATAAGGACACCAAAGTAACAAACCCATAAAAGAATTAAAATTCACAGTTCTAGGATACTTGCTTCTATTTCTGAAGGATTTGTTTGCTAGAAATAATTTCAGAAATACCACTCATGCTTCGCAAGGATTCCATTTTTACCCAGAGAACTTCTTTTACGCAGAAGCATGAGGCAACCGGCCCACATGCACTCCTACTCCTTCTGGCAATGGGTCCTGCTTGTTTCACTACGGCAAGGAAGCAGCGGCAGATTTAACAGGCTCCGTCAGCAGAGAATTTACTTACAAATATCACACATATCTCAAGAGAAAACTGTCAGTCTCAGAAAATCTACATTGAGTCACCACTTCTCTTCCTGCCTGGCCTTCAGGAGAAGTCAAAAGAAAAATGATATCCAAACAAAGGCAAATATTGCTCTCTTTTTCCCCCAGAGGCTGAAGTATCTCCACATTTGTCTCCTTACACGTTTGCTACTATCCAGTGATGAACGTGTACAAGAAATGCCAGTACTTTCATTTTACAGGCAGTTTTGACAACTAAACCAAGATTTAACGAGCATTACAAAAAAAGCACCAGTAGGATAAGGGCACGTAAGTAATATTTTGTGGGCCCCATGTAGCGCCACGCCAATGTGCCAAAGGAATCCGTGCCAAGCGCTTTTGTTTTGGCAGATACGGAAGCACAGCCCGTGAGTCTCCAAGCGAGGCAGGATCACGGCTGCGTAAGAACCACAGCCTGCGCCACGCTTGAGCAGGGAGCAGAGGCGAGAGGCGGCTGCACCCCAAATGTACACAACCCTGCCAGAGCAGGAACTGTGAAGAAATAATTGAAAGGAGAGAGAGAGATGATGAATATTAATAAAAATTGAATATTCATAAAAAGATTTTCCCCAGTATTTAGATTTTTTGGATGAGTGTAAAAGTTGTTTGACAGCTGACAACAACTGATTTTAACCACCATTGTCTCAGCTCCTGCACCGCTGAAGACCAGCTACTCCCTTGCTCTGCAATGCCCTGCTCCTTCCCTTCCACCCAGGCTGCTTTGGGACACAGCCCTCCCTTGACATAAGCTCTTGAAACCACCTCTCTTGGTCCAGCCTTTCCGTGGCACCACCTCCACCCTTCTGCGGGCCCAAACTGTTATCCTATGCATCGCTCACTGCTAAAATCCTCCAGAACTGAGTTTCTTTTTGGTTTTTACGGAAGACTCCGTGCACGCAGATCCGAGCAGCTGTCAGGCATCCCACCACGGCTGCAGGAACCTGGAAGAGACACAAGCGGCACCCTACGCCGCTCTAGCGAGCAAGGAGGGCTTGACTCACCCACGGCCGCCTCAGCCGCTCCCGGCCGGCTGCTGGGCCCGGCCGCCCGGCGCTGGGACACCTTCTGGACGAGGAGATAGACGGCGACAGCGGCGAAGAGGATGTACCAGCCGTAGGCGGACAGCAGGGAGCCCACTGGGACCGGGAGAAGCCGCAGGTGAGAGCGGGCTGCGGGCAAGGACCCGCCCGGCCAAGGCGGGGGAGGCCCGGCCGGGACCCGGTTCCTTCTC
>JAAGAY010147397.1:0-15900 GCA_011801015.1 Ardeotis arabs
GTTTTTTTTTTTTTTTTTCTTTCTCTCCTTTTCAGCAGTGCTGACTTGTTATGTTCAAACTAGACACAAGGAAAAAATTTTTTATGCTGAGGGTGGTGGGACACTGGCCCAGGTTGCCCAGAGAGGTGGTGGATGCCCCATCCCTGGAAACATTCCAGGCCAGGTTGGCCGGGGCTCTGAGCAACCTGATCTGGTTGGAGATGTCCCTGCTCCTTGCAGGGGGGTTGCACTGGATGGGCTTTGAAGGTCCCTTCCAACCCTAACCGTTCTGTGATTCTATGCTTCCAGGACCTCAGTAGTTTTCTTTATACCGAAATAATTTTTTTCTTGACTGCAGCCTGTATGCACACATGGGTAAAATTACATGGTACGATGACCACATTTTACATATGTATGCCACTTCGACAGAATCAAATAGATCACTGGTGGCAGATGCTGTTACTTTTTCACAAGCTGAAGACGTGAGCTGTGTGGACTGCATCCCAGGACGTGCAGGCCATGATTGCTAGAAGAAAATACTACTGCTCGATAACCTCAGTGACTTGAAAGGAAAAGCCCTCTGACAGAAGCAGCAGTTAAACAGCATTCTTATCTTCTCCATAATTATATTTAGATGCTGTTGTCCCAGGGCTGATTATTCTTGCACAGCGTTATGCGTACGCCACATTTATAAAGCTAGGCAACTATACAGCATTTTTCTGTGGATTTTTAGAGAATCAGAAAGGAGTTGTGGACCAGGTTCCTGCTTGTCCTGCCCACGTGTGACCGCTGACACTGTTGGTGTACACAGGGGTGTTTACAGTCACGGTTTGTGAAAAATAATGTGTTTCCTGGTTATCATGCTTTGTGTTACTGTAAAAGCGTATAGAAGTAAATAGACTGGGAAGAGGGAAATGCTTCATCATCCCATTTGCCAATTTTTCAGCTTTTTAAAAAAAATGCTGAGCGCAACTGTTGCATAATGAAACGTGGTGTCAAAACAGTGCTTGAGAAGGGAGGGAGAGAGGTCTGACTTGAACCTGGAAAGATGCAAGAAGAGAAAAGCCCATTTTCAGTCAGCAGTCAGATGTGGGGTTTTTAGTGGTATCTCTGTGGAGATGAGAGAACCGGTACGGTAAGGGGTCCTTCTCCTGCTCTACTGATTTAACAGTAAATTTGGGGAAGCATCTCTGCGTATTTATAAATATTGATCTTGCACAGCCTGTTATTACAGACTTCAGCTATTACTTTAGTTTTTAATTTTTTTATTCAGCTTCTGGGAGAGCACGAGGAGACAGGGCACGGCTGAATGACTGAGGTGCTGATGCTGTGCTGGTGTGGGAATAGCACCCTGTTCCCTCTGGGCTGGCAGCACTGGGACGTGTCCTCCTCACGCTCATTATAGCTGCCAGGGTTTTGGCTGGAGGGTTGCTCACGGTGAACTCTGTGCCCTGGGGAGATGTGTGTGTTGAGCAGGTGTTTTGTGTGATTATGCTCCGCTAGAACGTGCGAGTCCTATGGTGTAACGCTAAAATGTAATTTTCTGGAACAGTCTATGAAGTTCTTGTCAGTCCTTGAGGAAACAAGCTCAAATCCAGCTCAGGGAAAAAGCATGTGGCAGCCAGAGCTCGAGTTATCTGCCAGGTGTTTCAGCTCACGCCGGCGTGGGAAGGATGATAACCAACACCAAAGCCATTTTCAAAATTGGTGTGAAAGCTGGTATTTAAACGTACCCTAGTTTTAAATGCCTACCGTACGCTGAGGTGCGGACTCAGGGATGAGTCCTGGCAGAAGGGAAAAGCCGAGAAAAGCGCTGGTGCCACGTGCACTGGATGAGCGATGGGCTGGCAATGGTGCCTGCCTAGAAGGAGCCCCAGCCGAAGGGTTCGGGTCGCTGCGCCGAGCTGGTGACGGGGGCTCGGGAGAGCGTTACTGCTTGGTACCTTTCCAGCATGGCCTGCTATTAGATACAGATTAAGTAACTTTAATTAGGAGGAGTAATTTGAGCGCTAACACTAGATAGGTGAGCTAGGTTACTAGGGATATACGTAATAGTTATACTAGCCTAATTTGTCGTGGAACCTTACTGCTGTTTTTTAGGTGAAAGAAGAGGGAAGTTTGCAAGGTTTGAAACACGGAGGCGTGGGCGATGTTGTGCCTTTCCTCTCTGCAGCCATTTGGGACCAATGCTATCGTTACATTTTTGCTAAAAGCAAATATTTTCACGTTGCTGAATCTTCATTCACATTAATTAGGTCGCTGTTTTCGTGCCTTTATATGATAGCTGCCTGGCTTTCTGTGCAAAATCTGTTATTTATTTATTTACTCAAACCTGCCATTGGAAGAAAAATGGAGGAACATTAAATACGCTCCTCTCCTCTGGCTGAGGTGAATGCAAACTTGGCTTGAATTTCAAACAGGTCCTCCTGCAATCAAATCTTCAGGGGTGCTCCTTGCTTTGAGGAGGGATATAATCTGCTTGGCTGCCATGACAAAGAAATAAGGTCTCTCGGAGTCATGTTAGGCAGAAATTTGAGAGATTTAATTTAGTGTCTTGCTCCATGATAAGTTTTTTTTTTTCCACGAGCCTGGACAATTCATGTGAGACTGTGCTTATGTCTCTTCTTTATCTGTAAAGTGCGAGTAATTGCACATCTGTTAACTTGGAGGAACGTTTTGAAGATAAAGTGGATTTAAGATTATGTGTATAATACCCATAATACCTGTGCGCAGCTGAAATATTAAACAGCTGATGAAGGGAACTGCTCTTTATGGGTTTTCTGCTCTAAGAAGGTAAAACGCCGAGTAACCTCGTTAGCTACGATAGTTATTTCTGTACTTCGTTGGTGTACGTATGAGCAGGATTTAGACCTCTCTCTCTTAATTTCCCTTTTTGCAGGTTATTGGGGAAAAAAAAAAAAATGTAAGGGCAGGTTTTACCAGCTAACGCTGAGACTTTAAGTTCCAGTTGAACGCTGGGGATGTTGGCTTACCCTTCATACCAAGAAAGAAGTCCTAATTTTGTTGGGGTAGTAGACTTTTTGTGTGTGTTCTCACCGTGTTTGTAGTTCAGAAAAGTTCATTTGCAGTCTACAAATGGTTTTGGGAAGGGAGCTAAACTGCTGATGGGAAAATGCTTGGTCCTTATTCTGAGGATGGGGATTGTGAACTGGTCTCTTGCGGCATGTACGAGCTGCGGGATCGCTTGCCTGATAAAGATGTTCTCAGCAGATGCAGAATTCGGCACTGGTTGAATTATCATGCAGCCCGTAGAGTGAGGAAATAAATGAGGGTCTGGGAGACCGTGATGTATGATACCCTAAATGGCTGCATTTTGTTCATATTTGAAAGGCAGTTTAGCTTGTCGTCGTTACTGATGATTTGTGCTTTTATAGCCCTTCTTTTTGCATTTCAGAAATCCTTTGTGCCCATCTGAATAATAAATCACCGTGTTAGATTTGTTCGGTAAGAGCAAATGCGTAATTACATTCTTATTAAGATGTGTTGAGAAAATGTAAGTGTGGGTGAAATATTTTAAAGGAATATTATGCCACCTTTGCTAATATTTTATCTTGTTTATTTTATTACCTTTTCAAATCCTGGGGATATATCTGCTTTATACAGATAAACTTTATCCAGATACAACTGCTTTATGGCAAAGAGAGAAATACTGCCGTGTTTAAAAATAAAAGATGAAATATCCGAGCATCCTTTTGATTGCCTTCAAACAAACAGTTTCAGATTTAAGCAGCTAATGAAATCTGGAATGAGCATGAATTCCATCTAAGAATTCAAGTTACGGACAAGAGAAAGGCAAATATAACAAATAATGGGGAAACTTTCGTCTGCTTCATATTTGCTTTTCAGTGGAATAATATATTATTTATACAACATTGATTTCATTAGGAGGAGGATTTAGTGCAACTTTTCCGTCAAACTGGGGAACAGTTAAATGTTATAAGGTAATGGGAACTCCTTAACCTTCGGTAAGGTTTTATCAATTGAAAGATTGAACTATTTAAAATTCAAATATAGCATGAAAATACAGACTCTTATGTGCTCTTACACGTTGCCTTGAAGTTGGAAGCGCAGACAGCAGTCCGGTGCGAATGCATAATGCTCAACAAAAAACCCGAGCTAAAATAGAATGCATGCAGCAAGTGAAAAATGAAATTCATACCAAATTGTGTGAGAGAGGGAAAAGTGAACAGTGCAAATAGTCAGAGGTAAATTGAACGCGCCATTTCTATCGGCGTTCTGAGTCTAAAACAAAATTAAGTATTTTGGCTATAATGTTCAGAAATGAATTCTTTAGTGTCGTTTCCGAAATCCGTATGCAGGCACCAACGTAAAATTGTCCTCAGTAGTTTTGGTACACGGCGGAGGAGCGATGGCAGTGGGTGAAAATGGGTCTAAAGAGGCAACATTGGGGCACCCCAAACCTTTAGCTGTGTGCTCGCAATTAACAGCTTCTGCTCCCGTGTGGAAAAGGTCTAGTGGTATGAGTGTGATGGCCACCACAATTTAAGTGTTACACAAATTTAAAAAATGGAATTTCACAGCCTGTTTGCTGCTTTGGGAAGGCAAAACTTCTGTATGGTCTTGGTCAATATGGCCTTTCTTGCACGATTTCTGATTGCAGAATGAGTAATTAAACAACAAGGTCCTGTTTGGGATTTAGGTAAACGTATTCTTATAGCCGCCCTGCATTTCTTAAAAACAATAAATGTTCATGTCATGATGTGGCTTGCAAACTAGCATAGTCACGCGCTTCTGTAGTCCACCACTTCTGAAGAAATTAAGCCAAAACAGTAACTTTTAAAATCCAAAACCGATTGGAAAAGGTTGTAAACGTCACTTTGTTAACACAGGATCCGGTAGTAGCACGTTGCGTTAGAAGACTTGAAAGAATTTAGGCTGAGGAAAATATTCATAGCTATATTGTTGCTAGTACTAATGTCAAATATTTGTATAGAAAAATATAAATAAAATATAAATAAAAATATAAGAAAGCTTAACAAAGCTTTGAGTAGTGCCAGTGTGCCAGCTATTTTTTTTTTTAAATAAAATAACCTAGGATCCTAAGCATTTACAAATAAGAGTATGCTAAATTCATAATTGACTATGCAAAGACTTAATTTTTTTATCTATTAAAATGTATGTGACTAAGTTTTACCTTAAGAAAAGAATATAAGAAGTTATTTTTAAAAAATCTGTAAATCCTAAAGGCACAAAATATGTAAATAAGTTGTGTTATGCAGCAGTCTGATGATAAACATGGGAAGCCTGATAATGACGTTAAATGAGTTTACGATCGACAGCGGAGGCCAAGTGAGTCCTCCTCAATCCTAGGCCTGTCCCTCTTCCAAATGGGGTACAATAAAAACGGCTCTGTGCTGTATAAAACATGATCTCTGGGGTACTGTGTTAAAAGTAGCAGCGCATTTTGATTTTCTTCAATTTTTAAACAAGTTCAGCACTTGAAATGTTCATCCTTCGCAGCAGTTGAGGAGCGTGATTAGCACGTGCTTTCTGTTGGAGGGGTGTCGGTCGATATTGCGGTAAAGCCGGTCACTGAAGTCGCCATCGGGGAAGAGGAGGACGTGGGTGGAGGCAGGAGGAGGCCAGCAGCCACCATGAACGGAGGCGGAGATGGCCAACGGGCTCCGCAGACCTTTGCAACGTGTGTGGTACCCTCTCCTCTGAGAGGCTGCTGTGGTTTTTATAATTCTGTGGTATTTCCTCGATTTGCTTCTAGGAATTCAAAGTGTTACCCTAATCCTTGAGCGTCCCCACATTGCTCCCTTCACTGCGGCCTTGCCTCCCCTTCTGCCCAAGCCTTGAGGGGGAGCGTTGCTGGGTGGGGAGCTGGAATGGTGGCTTCTGGTCTCCAAATGTCACTCGTACGTCAGACCGTCTTGTCACGGAATTTGTGCAGTCCCTTGCTGGATCTGCTTTTGCTGCCTGCCTCTGCCATTTCCATCACTTACTGCATTTAAAAAATAAATGCCTAAATTAAAAGTACCTTCTCATGTTTGCTTGAAATTCATCTCCTATTAACTTCAGCAGCTGCCTCCTGGTTCTAATACTGAGAAATTTGTGAATAACAGCTGTGCACTCCTTTTATCCACCACCTGTGTGAATTTGTAAACCACAGTCATGTAAATCCCTGCTCTGCCTTCCTTGGAAGAATCTGGGACTTTGTGGCCCCTTCACAGGAGACAGCTTCTCTGTCCCCTTGTCGTCGAGTCACAGAATGGTTCAGGTTGGAAGGGACTTTTTGAGGACCATCCAGTCCAGCGCCTCCGCTGTGGGCAGGGACGTCTTCCACCAGACTGGGTTGCTCAAAGCCCCGTCCAGCTTGGCCTTGAACACCTCCAGGGATGGGGCACCCAACCTGTGCCAGTGTCTCACCACCCTCACTGTAGACAATTTCTTCCTTACGCCTGATCTAACCTTACTCTCTTCCAGTTCAAAACCATTACCCCTTGTCCTGTCACTACAGGCCCCAGTAAAAGTCTCTCTGTCTCTCTCTTACAAGCCCCCTTCAAGCGTTGAAAGGCTGGAAGGCCTCCACAGAGACCTGTCTTCTCCAGGCTGTCACTGTGGTTGCCCTTCCTTGTACCTTCTCCAATCTGTTGTGTCCCCCTGGAGCTATGGAGCCCGTATTTATTTATTGAATTCAGTTTTCATTCTCTGTGAGATGATATAAATCAAAGCTTTCATTGAAGGACTGTAGTAAACATCTCTGGAACTTTATGAGCTAAGTTTGTACTCAGGCTGATGAGCTGGGATGATGAGCTAACGAGGTTTGTTTTGATGTATAATTTGGTTATTTCACATCAATTACCAAGTGACAGATAAGCTCTGCAGCAATCGATTATCTAAATATGGGACTCGGTATCCTGCGGGAAAGCTTCTGGGGACTGAAGGTGATGCTGAATGGACCAAACCTGGCCTCCTGTAAGCTGACAGATCATGGCACTGATGGCCAGCCTCCTCGCAGCATCCCCCCATCCTGGGGTTAGGGTTTCTCTTGAGTCGTCTTTTGCATTTTCACTAATCTTCACAGATTTTGCAGGTGCTTCCGTCCATTCCTCTAACAAAACGTTAGAGGAAGGATCATGCCCCTTGCTCTTGTTGCTATATTCCATAGGAACTCATTTAATTGAGAATTTATGATGTGGTTTTTTTCGTAATATTTTAATTAAACAGAGTTGTACTTGAAAACTCCTTTTTTATGTTTTTGGTTTGGGTTTGGATATTTTTTTTCTTTGTTTTTGTTTTGGTGGAGTTTTTTGTGAAAACTTGTTAATTTTACATGTTGCTAGCAAAAATCACCAGGTGAAGATTCCTGGCTAGAAAAACCTCAGTAACTGGAAAAAGCAGAACACTTGTACGTGTTAATTTTTCCGTTTAATAAGGAACTGAAAAAAAATAATAATTCACAAGGATGCAGTGAGTATTTTGCTTTTATTTATGCGTATTTATCGCTTAGCTTGAATTGTAAACATATTAATTCCTATCTAAGAGTTAATGACTTTGGGTAATGTTTATATTTTCTCCTTATTGTCCATATTCCTCACAGTTACTTACTGGAATAGACTTAATCAGGTCTCCTTCCTTAGCCCTGAAAGACATTTTGTCTCACTCTGAGTAGTTTTTCTACGGTATTTTTAAAGTTGAGTTGGGTTGGTTTTTTTTTTAAGTCCTAAATTTGCCTCCTCAACACATAATGAGTAATTTTCAGCCTTTACTTAGTGTTTTCAAGACTTATTTTTACCAAATGTCACGAGTGGGTTGAGTGTTGTAGGCTCTGCCGTAAATCAGGGTTGGTTTCTTTTTCTGCTGTGGTTGAGAATGTTCTGCCCCAGAAGGAAGGAGTTTTATGCGTACATGATTGAGTGGGAGAATTTGTTTGGAATTTACTTTATGAGAATTTTTTTTTTTTAATCTGAAGGAAAAATAAGCTTGCACTTTTTTCGATCTAATGAAGACTACGCAACGTTTTGCGCAGATCTGAGCATGCAAGGGCAGGAAAAGTACAATTTGTGTCTAACTGCATCCTCTGAGATCTGTGTAGCGATATGAAGTGACTTTTTGGCATTCAGTGTAGAGAAAAATGTTCCAAACGAATGCTAATTCTTGTCTTTGAGTGGATTTGGGGGACGAGACAGCTGTGTACGTGCACATGAGTTGACTGCATCTTCAGGCTTACGGTATGTTTTCCATCTTGACAGTGAAACTCTTCCATTGAGAACCTCCTTCCTTTTGATGGTGCGTTCCCTGGTCTCCGTTTTCCTTACTTTCCTATGGAGGTAGTCCTTAAACTTCCTTTTCCAACACGTACAAGCTCAGTGCTTTTATCCACAGATTTCTGTGTTGGTTTTTCCCCACTATTTGAACATCTGAGCTGTCTTAGCCTTGGTTCAAGGGCGTCAGTTCTGACTTCCAGCTTTTCTTTCATGGGCTTAATAGCAAAAATATTGTCGGTATTTATATCAGGTACGCAGAGCTGGATCTGCTGGCGTGAGGGAGTGTGCAAAGCAGCAAAGAAAGGAGGAGAAGCAGACCCAGAGTTTTCATGAGTATAAATGAGAAATAAAATGGAAGTGGACTCAAACAGAAGTCTAAAAACAGAAACGTGCTACACCGTTGGCTTTAGTGAGCGGTGACAACTCGCAGCCTGCGGTATAAAAAAACTACATCTCTTTTTCTGCCCTCAGCTTTGTTGCCATATTATAGCTATATGCAGAAGTGTTATGCACATAAATATGTGGATTATCATGAAAATTTTAATTAAATTACTGAATAGTAACTAAAGATGGCGGAGGGGGCGGCGTTGCTGAATTAAATTCATTCCATACAGCTTTTGCTTTAGTCTGAGTGCTGGTTTTGGTTTCACTTAATTCTTAATATTTCTTATTTATTTTCAATATATGTCAAAGCTGCTTTTTTGCTTCAGTTGCGCTAGTTTTAGTGTCCTTCATGTTGGCAGGGAAGTCCTACGTCTCCAGGACTCTGATGGGAAATTCCAGGTGAGTCCAGGTGAGGAGCTGAGCATCAGAAAACATAAAAGAGGTTCTGCTTGATCCTGTTGTTACTTTCAGCTGGCAATTTGGGATGAAAAAAGGAGCAAGGAGTGTGCATCATGAGATATTCCAGGAAGGTCAGGCACTGGAACAGGCTGCCCAAGGAAGTGGTGGAGTCACCATCCCTGGAGTGTTCAAAGAATGTGTAGATGTGGCACTCCAGGACATGGTTCAGTAGGTACGGTGGTGTTGGGTTGATGGTTGGACTTGATGATCCTGGAGGTCTCTTCCAACCTTAACGATTCTATGATTGAGCATTAATAAGAAATTATGTTAGATCTTGGAGGTCTTTTCCAACTTTAAAGATTCTATGGTTCTATGAAGGACGCAGGCTGTGTGAGCTGAGCTCTGTGGAGCGAACCAGCCCCTTTCCCCACGGCCTCCCCTTTCCCCGTGCCTGCCCCTCGGCTGCCGCTGCAGCGAGAGAGGCTGGTTTTTAGTTGGGAACGTTATAAACCACTGATTTTAATCTTGTTTTGGCTTTAATTTGAATTGCTTTTTCAAAGAGAGATTAATTCTCATTTAGGTGTGGATACGTAATTAAAAAGGATCTCTCGACTTAAGTTGCTTTTGTTAACCACATGCATGGGCTGTACGTGGGGGAAAGCAATTACATAGCTGAATATACATCTAATCCTGTTCTTCATGTTTAAGTGTTATTGTGTTAGGAAATGATAAACGACTTCTTATTTGTGAGAGGATTTACTTTTTCCCCTTATGATTTCTGCCAAGACGATGTTGGAATGAAAATGAAATTCAATTATAAATCAAAATTTATTTCAGTGGTGGGAAACCAGCACTTAAAAATGCTTTGTTCCTACTTGAAGCTGTTGAGTGTGTTGGATATCATAAGGAAAATTATCAAAAAACATTTTGTACTTCAGTCATAGTGGGTCACTGGGTGCAGACGAGCTCTGTCGTGCAGGAGCTGGGAAACTGCGTCCCATGCCTAGGCTTTTCCGTTGGATGGAGAAGGGAATGAGATGCCCTGATTTTAAAATGTTGAGGTTTTTTTTTAACTTCTGAGTATATGTTGTTGATCTGAAATAAATAGAATAAAATGAAAATAAAAGTCTGTGTGCATGCAGAAGAAACTCCTGTGGCCGTAACCTGGTCTTATTTCTTCAACAAGTTGTACGCGCGGGTGCTGGCTGGCCGCTCGCTGCAGGTCTGTGGTTCGACTTTAAAACAGGCTTTTCAAATTTTAATTATTGCAACCGATTAGTTCCTGAAGTCATTATGCTTCTCATGTATTCTAAATACTTTTTTTTTTTTGAAGAAATGTATTTCAATTTAATGCCTTTTTGAATTCATCCTTTTGGTTCACTTGACTTAGCACTGCTCCCATTTGCTGTTTGCTCTTGCCCTGAGAACCGTCAGGAAGGGTTGAAAGCAGAAATCGCCTCCCGTTGCCCTCTGTGCCCGTAGCCGAGTGCGTGCTGTTGTCTTCGTGACGTCTGCTGCCTTATTTTTCTGCGCTCCCTCCTGCTCCAGAGCCGAAGCGTGGCTCCTTTGGCCGTCGGGCGAGGTGGAGGTGGCCCTGCACGTACACAAAGACCGGGCAGGTCTGAGAGAAGATCACATAGCTCAGGCTTTGTGATCCCACACAGGTTCTGTTGTTCCTTTTGTGCTGTTGAATGTTGTGATTGGCCTTAAATCAGGAAAAAAAAAAAGCCCAGTTTGCCAATAACCTAGCTGAGTCTCCTTTTGTCCTGCTGGTGTTGGGTTTGTGCAGGGTTCAGGTGTGCTGATTTCTGTGGTGGAAAAAGGACGAAGAGCTGTTTAATCAGTAGCATCCTCTTGGAGCATATTGTGTTGAACTTTGCGCTCATCATTCCAAATACTAATAAGAGTTTTAGTTAATTTCTTTTCCCACAGTATAACTGTTCATCTCTTTTTGCTTAGATTGCATATCATGGATTGATTTCCCATTCTTTTCCTGAAGTTTCCTTGAGCTTTGAAGCTCCTCTTGATGCTGTACGCTGTTTAGCCATAGGTTGTCTGAAAGAATCCCCCAAAGTATTCTCAGTTACTCTGAGTTTAATAAGAAATACAATTCCAATTTAATAGTCTTACGGGGAGGAATTGTGTCATTCACACAACCCACGTTATAACCATTTTTCAGGTTCTGCAGGTGAGCCCTTCCATGTTTCCTGTAATTAAATGCAAAGCACTGGATAGGTTTGTGTTCCTTGACAGCGTATCCGTATGAAACATAGATGTGGCTGCTTCTCTAAATATCTGTCGATCACCTCCCGTACTGCCAGTAGGCCAATATTTAAATGTAAACTTCTTGATTTTCATTGTCGAGGAGGAAACACTGCTGAGTTTTTCCTCTGCTGCTGGCGAATCTTGCATGTGTTTTACAAAATACAACACGCTGAAGGAATGATAGACAAAGTAAGGTCGCCAGCGCGAGAGACAACCTGCACATGGGTATGAAAGAGAAAGAGACAACGTTCTGGTAGATAATTCCCATAGGATAACGGTGGTGATGTTGCCGTCTCTCCCTGTGGGAGAGGTGGACGCTGGAAGCCTGGACCCTGTGACGGTTGTCACTCAGCAGGCAGCTGAGGTCTGCCTGCAGCTCTGTGAGGGTCCCGCGTGGGATGTCTGCTCGCTGCGCTTCTGGGTTTGAGGCTCTGTGCTGGAAATCGTGGGTTTTCTCATTCCTCTGGCGAATCGCGTTCTCGCTTTTGAATGAATGTTGCGACGTTTGTTAGCGGACCCTGTCCTGCAGCAGCGCGGGCGTGATCGGGGAGCCAAATTCCAAGGGAAGAGACGGGGAAGGTGAGGATATTCCTGTAGGCAGGGAAGAGCAATTAAACTCCTATGAAATCCCCCGTTTGCCACTACTAGGTTTTAATCTTTTCAGCTCCTCTTATCTGTCAATGTTGGTACAAAAAGTCTAACTCAAAATGTAACCTCTCTGGGCTTTGCATTTCTCTTATTTACTGTAATGGCGTGTGGGTTTGTGTAAATACTGTTATTTTTTTGCTGCTATACCGTGACGTATCACAGAAAGTGGAATTTAAGTTAGAAAAGTCATAATGAAGGACCGAGCTGTTATCAGCAGCACTATCTGTCTCTGTTTAATCGGTTTTCCTGCTCTTTGGGGAGGAGGGAATGAGAATGTTTTCTGTAATGAGGTTTTCATTTTGATAACATGCAAATGTGAAAAGAGCCCCGTCTTTATTTTTAACGTTGATGAGAGCCCTGCAGTAATTCCTCTCTGCAAGGACTGCGTAACCTTCTGCAGCGCTGACAGCTCCGAAGCACAGCACATCAAACTGCCTTCCCCATACACCTCTTCCCCGTATCCACTGGTTTGTCCCGGAAACTCCACAACGCAACAGCCCCGGTGGTGTGACGGTTTATGTGATTACGAACCAAAGGTAGAAATTAGTTAAAAAATGCAAAAGCTTCCCAAAAGAGACCTCTTTTTGCCAGTTGCTTTTTAATCCAAGAATATCTAAACTGCGTGTTTCTGTCAATTAAATTTTGATTGCACATATTTCTCATCTTTCTTCCGAGCTTGCTGAGCCCCTCAGTAAACCGGTTGTTAAATATTTTATGGCACAACAGTCAAATGAGAAGCACCACGAGTAGAATAATTTGTCTTAAAAAGGGCTGTTGCTTTTAGAAGTGTGTTCGTCTGGCGGGGTCACGCGTCCTGCGTGAAGAGGGGGTTCATTTAAAGGATAATGCATCTTCCCTTGGTGTCCCCGTGATTTGTCGTAGCGATGTCTTTCTGCAGCGCGATTTGCCAGCTGCAGTGGCGATATCTGTAATACCTGTAGGCTACCACAATTAGTGAAATTACTTCAGCGCAGTCGTTCTTAGCATAGGATGCCAGTCTTAAGTTACCTTTTCCTTGTATTTGCAAAACTTAAATTTTTTTAGCTGATGCACAGCAACATGATCATAAATGATTTACACAGCTTTCAGCATTGGTTGTGTTTGATCAGTAAAATTGTGTTTCTGGTTGTGTTAACTAAGTGTGGTTTGCAGATGTGTTCAGTCATGAGTAGAGTTTTATGGTCTCAGATCCATAAACTGTTTCTCCCGTGCCCTCCAACAGCGTCCTTGCAAAGGCTGCCGCCTGCCGTGCTGGAAGAGGCCGACAACCTTGATTTTGTGAGCATCTCCTTTCCGGCGGCGCTGCCGTAAGCCTTGCCGCGGGTCGGTGCTGAGCCCTTTCGTAGCTGGTGCCGCTGCAGCAGCGTGGGCGACGTGGTTAAAGCCAAACCTCTCTGGTCCTCCACTTGTTGAGGGTGCTGCGAGGAGAGGATGTGCTCCTGTGCTGGTTGTGCACGTGTCTGTGTCTTGGCCGTGTTGTCCTTCAGCTTCATTTCTATTTTAGCTCTGTGGTGACTTCTGTTTGCTCCAGAGGAAGTTCAGCTCTCCTTCCTCGTTGTTTATCTAACACTGAGTGCTGGAACAGACATGTCTTTCATTTTGGACGTGCTTCAGAGGATGATAATAACCATTAGAGTTAAATTAGCTTCCTAACGATAACATGAAGAAAGTAAGACATGATTTTGTGCTGGGCAATCTAGAATAAACAAGATGAAAAGCTTTCCCTGAGGCGAGGCAGACACTCAGTTTGAGGTTGGTATTAATGTCAGAAACCTTGTCCTCACGTTTGGTCTGTGCCTGGATGATTGCACTGACTTTTTTGCGCGTCTGGACCTGTTTCGATGGGCTGCTGCTTCACCTGTCGCTCCACTTCGATGCTGGGGACCGGGAGAGGTTGGGGGAAAAGTACAGACCAAATGATGACGTGTCTTTATGAACACTATTCACTTAGCTTAGCTCCAACCCCCAAAATAAGCATCAGATAACAGCATTGGTACTTAAATTGCACAGCGGAAATTGCCAGTGTGTGTGTGAACTTTGGAGACAGGCTGTCTCCAGTCCGGTTCGTGAGATGGAAGCAATGTCCGGTTTGCAAGAGTTTGAAAGGGGCAAGCAAAACCTTTCTGCAGAGGGGTGTCTTTCAATGACAGGGTGAGATGGATTCTCAAGGAAGAGGGTCAGTACAACGCTTTTCCAGCAAAGTGGAGGAGCCCACGGGAAGGAGAGGGCTCGGAGAGTCCCGTGGGACGCAGAGCGGTGCACGCTCTGGTTTGTCCTCATCCTTCCCGATGTGTCCAGATATCATGAGTGGTACGAGACGCTTTGAGTGCCAACTGGTGATAATTACGATAAAAGTAAGGAATTCCAAATCCCAGAATGGTTCTGTTCCCATATTCAGTGCTGCGTGTGTGCAAAATTCTTTAAAAACATATTTTGTCTGGCTTTTCCATTTTTTACCTTATTGTTTGAATACTGATCATACCCATAAATACTGTTATTTTCTGTATTTTATTACTTATATTTATAATTTTATTATTAGCATTAATAGAAGTGTAAACCAAGATACCTGAAACAGATTTATTGAGGGCAGTTCTTCAGATTTTTCAGTGAAATATTTTTTTGGTCTAGCAGGGGGAGAAGAAAGGTGGGGGAAAAGTAATTGCATTTAGAAAACTAAAAATAAATGGACCGGCCTTCAGAAATCTTAAGCACTGTGATTTCAGTTGAAAGGCATACCCTTCAATACTGAGACTGTATAGAACTTTGTAAAGTGAAGCATTTTTGGTTAAAATAGACTTCTGTGAAAAAGAGCCTTAGAAAAATGATAAATGGCGGTGTTAAAATGTCTCATTAATTTTTTGCTTACCTTTTACGAAAGTTAGTGCAAAGCTCTTTCAAACTAGGGAACGCTTTGTGTATATTCTCATTGTGCGTATCATCAAATTTCTAATAAATAAGCCTTTTGCAAAATGAATTTTAGTTGAGCTGTCGTGATCTTGGGTTCTGCTTTTGACCTGTGTGAAGATCCTTTTTGCTGTTTTTGCCGGAGAGGTTTCCCGGTGTTCAGAGATGTGGGGGTTTTTTTCCCTACTGTGTGTAAATCTAGGATTTTTCTTCAAATTAACAGTAATTGGGATTTTGCTTATTCAGAATTCATTTAGATCGGAGCCCGTAGCAGTGTTACTGCACAGAAAGGCGCCAAAGGGGAGCTGGTTGAATATTTTTGCCTTGCTGGGGCCCACCGAGGTTGGGAAGGAGTGGGAGCCTGCGGGTCCGTCCGAGCGGAGTGAGGGGGAGCGGCCTCTGAAACAAGGGAAGGTGGCTGTAGGTTTTGTTCTTCTCCTGGCAGTTCATAGCTGAAAGAAGTTTGGAAACCTTTGGACAAGGACTTCTTGCTAAGAACCAACTTTTCCAAATAAAATACCTTCCAAAATAAATAACTTCTTAAAGAAATACATATTTTTTTCAGTAAAACATAGAATTGTAGAATCACAGAGTGGTTTGGGTGGGAAGGGACCGTTCAAGCCCACCCAGTCCAACCCCCCTGCAAGGAGCAGGGACATCTCCAACCAGATCAGGTTGCTCAGAGCCCCGGCCAACCTGGCCTGGAATGTTTCCAGGGATGGGGCACCCACCACCTCTTTGAGCGACCTGGGCCAGTGCTCCACCACCCTCATCATAAGAAATTTCTTCCTTTTATCTAGTCAGGTGGGACCCCTTGTCCTGTCACAACAGGCCCTGCTGAAGAGCCTCTCTCCACCTTTCCTGCAGCCCCCTTTAGGCACTGGAAGGCCGCTCTAAGGTCTCCCTGGAGCCTCCTCTTCTCCAGGCTGAACAGCCCCAGCTCTCTCAGCCTGGCCTCACAGCAGAGCTGCTCCAGCCCTCTCATCATCTGCGTGGCCTCCTCTGGGCCCACTCCTGGGTTGTTGTAGGAGCTTTCATTATATTTTGCTTAAGTGGGCAAACTTCT
>JAAGAY010147398.1:0-19653 GCA_011801015.1 Ardeotis arabs
CAATGGAAGTGCAGGGACTAGACTGTGCTAGGAAGGAGTACATCACTCTCACTTAACCCTGGCTATGCTGTGTCTCTGTAAAGTCCCAGTAGGCTGCTGTAAGAAAGGCACAATCCCCAACTGGAAATAGCATCTAGGAGGAGGCCAGCAACGCATTTGCACTCTCTGCCCTGCTGCAGTACCTATTTCTACTCTGTTTTATGGAAGCACATGCAAAAAAATTCATTGTTTGTGATGTCCAACTTTTTACAACCACCCTTCTTCCCAAAAAAAAAAAAACTGGTATGAAAAATGTCAACCTGTTTGCTGCTGTCTGTTTGAAGCATTTCCTGATCCCAGGAACTGGCAATTGAAACCTGGACAAAGTTTGCTTTTCTGTGGCTTAGGGCAGGATCTACCATCTCTCAGCTCCCTTATCAGTTTACCCTATGTGTGGGCGATGGGATGTGTCCTGCCAGATCTTCTTGCTGCAACAAAGCTGCCAAGACTGTAAACTGGGTGACCAGGGCATCCCCAGGAATGCAGATCTCCCTGTCGGCCTCCTGCCTGCTCACAGACCCGAGACCAAGGTGCTGGGCTCACCCTGGAGCCTACGCCAGCCCAAGGGGGCCCTCCCTAGGAGGCTCTACCTGATGGGACCTTGTAGGCATGCCCAAATCTTACCTCTGGGCACCTAGATCTAGTAATGCCCACCAAACTCTTATTTCCTCTCAACTGCCCCTGCATAGTTCCCTCTTGCCTACTCTGATATAATACGAAATCAAACTACCGAATGAAAGAATAGTACAAGTTTTCAGGCTGCAACTGGTTTTGTAATGAGGATGCTTCTGGCTGTAAATACAGACAGACAGCTCTCTGCATTGCCAGTATGTCACACTGAAAACACACATACCATTGGAGAGGCAGGACTCCTTTCAGGCAGGCCCAGCTGTATGAATGGCTGTTCCTGTAGTGCCATCTTCTGGCTTAGTGTGTAGGAATACCATAGCTGAAAATGGGACTACTCAAAACAAAGATATATTTGATATATATATTTTTTTCCTCTTAAAAAAAAAAATTACAACAGATTTAGACTATGGATCAACATACAGAAATGGCCAAACTACAGAATTTTGAAAAATATATTTTGTGCCGATCTGCTTTGCACTTTGAGCTGTTACAATCTTGCTTTTCAGCTTCTGTTTTATTTCTCAACAAACATCAAGGCTCAAAACTCACTTTTTGCGTCCAATTTTTGTGCCATCTCACGACTCCGGAAGACAACACCTGAAGGCTCCCCAACACCATGTGGGAAGCAAGAAAAGCATACAAAATCCCATTGATGGAGACTGTATATAATTTTAACTCATTCACAGAATGGTTTGGGTTGGAAGGGACCTTAAAGTTCCAGCCCCCCTGCCCTGGGCAGGGACACCTTCCACCAGCCCAGGTTGCTCAAAGCCCCATCCAGCCTGGCTTTGAGCATTTCCAGGGATGGGGCATCCACAGCTTCTCTGGGCAACCTGTTTACCACCCTCACAGCAAAGAATTTTAACCCAAACCTCATCACAGTTACGACTGGTAACATTTATTTTCTAATCAATTTGTATCCCAGAGTTTTGTTGGTAAAGGAAGTAGATAGGAGCTCCTTCTCAATGAAGGATGCCCACTTACAGCTCAAAACTTTCCCCAACGGTTGATTCGGGGGAGGATTTTCCGTCGGGCCTGTGCTGCAGGGCAACTGCAGGAGCCGAGGGAAGGAAGAGTGAAACCTTTCCACCCGCCGCACAGGGTGAAGAGAGGAGCCACGCTGAAGGAACCGAGAAGCTGCCACCAAGCGACCCGGAAAGAAAAACAAAAATAACAAATCAAGAATAACGTGACCAACCCAGAAGCTTTACAACACATCGCCGCCGCAAGACGAGGATCACACCACCCCCGCCACGGGTTTTGATGGTGGTGGCGCCGCCCCGCCGCGCTCCGCCCAGTTCCCGCCGCGGCACAAGATGGCGGCGCGGCTGCTCCGGTTCCGTGGATTGTTGCGGACTGTTGGTTCTCGGCATTTCTCTGCTGAGGCCAGGTGAGTGGGGTCGGCGTAGTGGGCATCGCTGGGGTGTGGGGGGGTTGAGGCGCGGGTGGGGAGGCGGCTGTGCGCTGGGCAGGGTGGGGGGTACCTGGGCGTCAGTGTTGGGGGGGCCCGCCGGGGCGCATCGTGAGGGTGGGCGCGCGCCCCGGCGCTTGGGCGCGCAAGGCGGGTGTGTGTGTGCGCGCTCATCCGGGTGGGAGTGGGTGCGTGGGTGTTGGTGGGGTTGCACGTGCTACGTGTACACGTATATATGTGTGTTCATATGCACGTATAGATGTGGTGGGTGTATGCACCTGTTACGTATTTAGAGGATTATGGATGTGTATGTGGCAGAAAGGTTATAGGCACAGGTGTGTGTGTGTATGTGCACGCCTGTGCCCCCATTGCAGGAGGCAGCTGGGGTCTGGGTGAGTGGCTGGTGCCCAGCAGGTTTGGGAGCCCCCCAGGCACCCTGGGCTGTGGCCTGGGCCCAGCAGGTTTGGAAGCTCAGCAGGTTTGGGAGCCCCCCAAGCACCCTGGGTTGTGGCCTGGGCCTGACAGATCTGGGAGCCTACTGAGCCCCCTGTGCCCGACAGGTTTGGGAGCCTCTGCGTTTCCCTGTGACAGGGCCGACCTTTGCTCCACTTCCCGTCTGTGCTCCGGGGACGCCGAGTCCCGTGGTGGCAGCAGGTGATGGGTCGGACGTGTCCTTGCCCTGGTGCCCCGGTCACCCGCGGGCCCGTGACAGCAGGATGCTTGGGCCTGGGCAAGGGGATTTTTAGGATGCAGGAATGTGGGGGCGTGCCCATGGCTCCTCTGACCTTCAGGTTGTGTCTCCTAGGGCTGTGGTGGGTGTGAGGGAGCAGCCCGGCCCTGCCCTGTCTGCCTTGTGGGCTGTGAGCTGCAATTAAACGGAAGGATGGTCCTCAATAAAGCTCAATATCATCTTAAAACAGCTTTAAAAATAAGGTGGAGCTCTGGGGAGAGTCCCTGTGTGCCTAGCCTGGGAAACCTGTGTTTCAGGGTACAAATACTGAACAGGCAAGTTCTAGTAGCCCATTTCTTCCAAATATCACTAGAAATAAATAGAGTCTTTGTTTCAGGGGTGTTTAGTCTTTTGCACCAGGAAGAATGTGAGTAACTTCATGTGGCAATAAGTAAAGACCTTCATCTTGGTAGTGGAGTAAGTAAGTGTAGGCTTGGCTCAGCTAAGCTCTGTGGGATTGCATAAAATTACTCTGCTCTGCTGGGAAGCTGGTGCTGAGGAACTGAGGAGAGATGAACAAAACAGTTTGAGAAAGGAACAGCGAATGCCTTTTCCATGTAATATAGCTCAGCTCTGTATTTGTAATTTCTGATGTCTTGTGGCAATAAAATAAAAGCAAGTCTAAGAACCTAACACAGAAATACAAGAAGTGAATTTTCATTTCAGCCCTAAAGTAGTAGGTTGTCCTTGACATTCTAGACCCCCCCACAAAAGCTTTAAACTCTTCCTTGTTATTTTGTAGTTATACTTCCCTTGTGTGGTTTCAGCTACTAACATTTGCCACTGTTTCAGTTTTTATTTTTTGTTAAAGAAGTGTTTTACTCTTACATATGTTTTTATCAGAATTTTGGGAGGATTAGCCTTCATGAACAAAAATACTGAAAGCAAGAAGGAATTAGAAAGTATTATTTTCAAGGTTAGAACTATGCAGGTATATTTGATAATGCAGAGTATAATACAGCCCTCAGAGCGTGGAATTCCATGTCGTACTGGCTTTTATTTTGAGTGTGTGAAAAGTGTAATGGATTTGCAGTTTTGGGACTTCTGAGGCTGTGTACAGAATGAGGAAAAAAAAAAAAAAACAACAAAAACCAAACCCAAAACATTAAAAAGTTTCCTTGTGCAAAAGGTTATGCCCTCGGTTTAAATTGACCTGAATTGCATTTTGGAGGTTATGTGGCACGGGGAGGAGGCACTCATGATTTCTACCGTTTCTGATGAACAGAAACTTTTATCTTCTTACCTATGTATGTATTATTGTTTTTAATGTATTTAAAGTGTTATGGACAAACCAGTTTTGCTTTACTTCCTTTTACAGCCTAATGAAGACAGTGTTTGTTAGGTCTTTATATTTTTTGTGAGTATCCTTTGGATCTACCAGTGTGCTAGACTTGGGATGTGAACTATGTTTAACAACAGAAATGTTTCCTTTTAAAAGAAAGGGTTATGTAAACAGAGGTGCCTGTGTCCTAACAGATGCTTTTACTTGTCTTTTTTTAGTCCTCTGCAAACTGAACAGCATGGCACAAAGCGCCCAGAACCATCTTCTGCTAGAAGTTTGATTGATATAGGCACTCGGAGGATCTTCTCATCAGAGCATGATATCTTCAGGGAGAGTGCCAGGAAGTTCTTTCAGGAAGAAGTGCTGCCTTTTCACGCAGAGTAAGATACTGCTTAAACACTGTGCTCTGCCAAATAATATGCACTTTCCTCCAAAAATGCTTTTTGCGGTGCTACTCTTAATATGATGGGATAAAAAGCTTCATTTACAAGCTTTCTATTTAAAATTTACTCAATTAAAACAAACCTGACAATGAAAGTCATATGTGGAAAAAAAAAAAATCACACATAATCAACATTCACTGTGTTTTTTGAGCTCCAGTGTAGGCAATTAGGCCTATAAGCAGACAAATGCAGTTTGCAGAGTTGCAGGAAAAGTGTCCCTGTTTGTAGGTGTTAACTGACAGCAGTGTCTTGGGGGCAGAGTTAGTGAGACCATTCAGTTGCCAAGCTGTTGTACTGCTGTCATCCAAAAAGCATGGACATTGTGTCTAGGTTATGTTGCAGGTTTTGTAAATACAGTGCACATAGCTGGTTTATATGCACTAAGCTGGTTTATATATTACCAAGAAACTTGCACAAAACATCTTTTTTGCTTCTGTGGAAATATGTGTCATCTTCTGCACAGAGTAAAAGTGTTGTGCTTATGGTTGAGCTAGAGCTGGAGGATGTTTTTCACCCTTGTAGCTATATCCAATCACATTATAGTTGGGGAAAGAAGTGAACTTGGAACATGTTTTTGAACAGAAAGCGTTAAGCTGTAGTAGTGTCTTAGGCAATTTTTATTTTACTTGAAAAACTTTCCTGTGAAGACACTGGGGGGTAGTGAAGGGCTTATTCTTAAATCACGCTGCTAGATGAGTTTCCTGATGCAGCTCACAGTGTGTATCCACAAACAGTTGAGATGGCACAATTGAGTGGGTGGAGTGTTGTGGCTCTGGGGCAGAAACGAACAGCAGGAGGCTGGAGAGACTGGAACAAGTTGGACTTGTGTTCTTGCATCACTTCAGCGACCTATGAACCATTCTGTCCTCACACCTTTCAAGTAAACAGGGAGGCTTCAGCCTAGTATGTTAAATTGGCTGGGCTGATGTGAAGGGACAAGTATGGCACCAGAAATGCAGTTGTGGATTACTGTAAGGAGGAGAAGCTTTGGTGATGGGGGAAGTAGAGACAGGAATGGCCATGAAAGTGCAGGGGGCAAAAAAAAGCAAAGATGTTCACAAGAGAGATTTAAGACTTCCAGTGCAGGAGTGAAAGCTCTGAGAATGAGCTTAAGTATGCAGGATAAGATACTTATTAACTGTGGCATAAGTGCTGTGGTACAGCTCTGCTGCACACAGGTGTGTCAGAGGAGTTTCTCTGATATAATGTCTACCATATAATTTTAAAATGGTAGGCTTTTTGTGCTGTGCCATTAATGGCCATCTAACTTTCTGTTGATCTGTCAGACTCCATAAAGGGGGACTATTTTTCCAGGAACAAGTGATTCCTGTGGTGTTAAATCCTGCAAACTGTCAGCAGATTAGCCTCAACTATCTTTTTACAAACTTCAAACCACCTTAAAGCAGTAATTTACCAAGATACAGTATGAACTTGTAATAAGTGCACAGGGACTAGTTCTTATATAAAAGCTAGTAATATGTTAACACTGTGTTCTTATGAAGCAGTTCTTACTGACAAAGTTGAAGTCTTTCACAGAAGACACTGATGTGATGTATTCATTTTGTACATAGGGAAAATGGAATGTCAAGAAGATGAAGACCTACTTGTAATTATCCAGATGGTTGGGGTTAAATCTCCTGAATCCTGGTCTGGTACTCAGACCAACAGGCAGTGCTGTCTTTCATAACAAGGCTCAAGGAGATGTCAGGTTATGGGTTGGAAGCAGGAATTTAGACTTGTTATGCAGTTGGTGCCCCTGTAATGCCAGTAGCTTCTGTGAACCTGAAGAATATAAAACCTATAATTAAGCCACTGCTTCTCAGCTGGCAAATGCAGTTGTCTATGTACCCTACACATTGTTGGGGAGACTGAAATTCTCTTCATATGCAGTGAAACCTGGCTACAGGTGCTCTAGTGTGAAGCAGCAGCCATGACAAATAAACAGTAGGATTTAATGTGTGACTGTTCTTGTGTTCATTGTGCAGATGGGAGAAGGACGGCCAGGTGAGCAGGGAGCTCTGGGAAAAGGCTGGACAGCAGGGTTTGCTGGGTGTTGCTATCGCTGAAAAACATGGAGGCATTGGAGCGGATATTCTCTCTTCAGCTGTGGTCTGGGAGGAGCAGTAAGTACTAGACGCTTTGGGAAGAACTTCAATGATGTTATCAAGAGACTGTGTTTTTCCATAAGCTGTCTTCATTGTGGAATATGTTTGCTTACAGAAAATTGTGTTATCCTTCTCATGGAAAGGATAGTTTGGACATACGTAAATCCCTCCTGTTTTAAGTATTCTGGATGGTTGTTTAAGTAACAAATGTCATTATGTTCCACTGTTAGGACTTTGTGACTGGGGGAAGCATTTTAGTTAGTCTAGTAGGTTAGAGACTCATTTGCTGTGAAAATACATTATATAAATAACAGTACAAGTGCCACAAGCTCAGATTGTGTCTGAGACATCTGTGTGGTGGGGCTTTCTTCATTGTTGGGTCTGTTTATAACTGTGTAAAGCTCATTGTTTAAATTTTTGTAGTACTTCTGTTTGAACCCTTTTATTTTTCTTTTTCCCCTCTCCCCAAGGATGTATGTTAACTGTACTGGCCCAGGATTCAGCCTTCATTCGGATATAGTCATGCCCTACATTGCAAACTATGGCTCTGAAGAACAGATTAAACGCTTTATCCCTGAAATGATTGCAGGAAAGTGTATCGGAGCTATCGCCATGACAGAACCCGGGGCTGGCAGGTAAGCTGAGTACTAAAACAATGGCCTTAAATCGATAGACAGCACCTAATGCTCTCAGTAAAAAAATTCCTGACGCTCCTGGTTACATGGTCATCTTAGTGACTAGACATCATCCTAGATTAGGCAGTACCTCAAAAACAGCAGTTACTTATAGATTACTCTATCACAGCTTTGTCATTTCAAGATACTTGCTCAGAAACTATTTCAGTATCATCCCACTGTGGGCAAATATGCTTTGTAATTGCTTTTATGGTCCAAGTTTATAGTTACTGACTTTGTTGTCATGTGAACATGCTTTTAATATGAAACGTAGTCAGGAGAAAATTATGTATCTTGGTAAAGAGGGCTTGACTTTACTATTAGCTTTTGTTGTGGAACAGAGCACCTTATTTTCTTTCCTCTGAATCCTTTGAAACAGGGAAATGTGCCTCCTTGCCCGTCATTATTGAAGGGCAGACAGCACATGTTTGGAGTAGACACAGCTGATCTGGCCAGTTTCCAAAACAGAGAGGGACAGGTGAGGAGCAAAACCTGTTGGTGTCATGCTTCTACAGAGGGTAGATGTTGCCAGTGGCTTTTTACAGAGTCTCCTTATTAGGGTTGAGCACACTTAGAGGACGTGGTTTTGTCTGGTGTTTGTCATCTAAGGCGTGTTGATGTCAGGGGATGCTGACTCGCTGGTGTCAGTGCTTATATTACATCCCCTTCCACAATCAGAGTCTCATTAAAATGAGACCTCGTCCTCTTGTACAATTGCACAGATTTTCATCCCTTGCTACAGCATGCCTGTGGTTTCTGTTATACTCTCAGCTTTTTCCATCATGTTTCATTATCCTCGTATGCATTTTTCACTGAGCCTGTGCCTGGCTGGTATAAAATCTATCTTATTTTATACTGGGTAGAATTTAAGATACAAATTGCAGCTTCTGGTATGGTTTCTTGAAGGACCTTTTGAATTTTGTTTCAGTGACTTGCAGGGAATACGAACATATGCAAAAAAGGATGGAAGTGACTGGATTCTTAATGGGAGTAAGGTAAGTGAACAGGCGTGTATACAGCTCGTAGGCTTTGGGGACTGAATGCATTTAGACAGTGAAGGATGTACACAACTTACTATCTCCCTCCAGTCCTTTCACTTTTTTTTTTGGTAGGTTATGTTGTGGGCTCTTTCTTCCCCCCCTCCAGTTACTTTTTTTTGTAATAGGACTTGAGATATTTCTGTTGCTGGCAATTTTATGGAACAATTTATGGAAGGACTTGAGTAGGTTCTTTTTGTAGCTTTCAAATAACGCTATCAAAAGGCCTATTTTCCCTTAAACTGGGAAGAAAAGGAAGGAGAAAAGTGTGTCCTGCGTAGTATAAGCAGGACCAGGGCTGTTTTTCAGTACTGACGTTGGACAACAAAATATATATACTACCACTGTGAAATCATCTGTGGCCTGAGTAAAAAACTTGTATTGCCGCGACACAAACTGTGGAATCTTTATTCAGGAGCCTGCTGGTCATGTCAGGAGAAAAAAAACCCAACTGCATCAGGTGCTCTTTGTTTAGTGTCGAGCTTGTTGCAAAACTGGCAGTATTAACTTCTTCTTTTGTTGCCATAATAAAAAAGCAAGAAGGCAGAAGTAAAGTGTTCAAATGGAAGTATAGGTTCAGCAGGGTTGGTTTGTTTTTTTTGGTTTTTTTTGGTTTGGTGTGTTTTTTTTTTTTTTTTTTAAGCTAAGAACTGTCTTAATCTTCTTTCTCCTCACCTTCTTTTGTGCTCCTGCTGATAACATGGTACTGATAGAGACTTCTGGCCTTAGCAGAATTTCAAGTGGTGAGAATGTGTGCAGGCAAATATGTACATACGGGTGTTTAAAAGGATCCTTGCTCGTGCTGCACAGTTGAAGCCAAGCAGGACAGATAGCTCATTTCTTTTGCTGGAGTTAAGATGGATCACTTTGGCAAGTTCTTGCATTATTTTAACAGGATTATAGTAAGCAGTTGTGACAAGAAGCCATTGATAGTTTTGCATATTTTACCTTGCTAAGTTAATTTCTAGAAAAGAAGCCTCTGTATTCATTTGATATCTGCATTTGATACCATATTCCTCCTTTATCACGGGACAGATGAAAGAAAGAGATCTGTTTATTCTTTAACTTCACACTTCTGACCTACACAATACTTCTCAAAACTAATTCCTACTTTAATAGACCTTGTTAAGAAAGATTAAAGCTTGAAATTCTTCTGAACACTTAAACCTTGCCTTTCAGTTAGCCTGTGAAAGTGTCAATGCAATTTTTCTTTCTGCTGTTTGATGATCTCTTCTAACTTCTATCCAGCTAGCTCGTTGCTTTATTCCAAGTTGCATTTTTTTGTAGGTATTCATCACTAATGGCTGGATGAGCGATGTAGTGATTGTGGTTGCAGTTACAAACCGCGAGGCCCGATCTCCTGCTCATGGGATCAGCCTTTTTCTGGTGGAAAATGGAACAAAAGGTTTCATCAAAGGACGCAAGCTGCACAAAATTGGCCTGAAAGCTCAAGTGAGTTAATACAGCCCCTAACATATAATAGACTTGGAGGAAATCTAAAACCACTTAATGCCTGGCATTGGCTAAATAAATATAAAATGGAGCTGTGGTGCTATTCTAGTTATTAGGCTCTAGAGCATAAATGATACACATGCAGAGTATGTATGCTGAATTTGCCTTTGCAAGTCTGAAGCACGTGATGCTCAAGGAGAGGTTGAGAAAGTTGGAGTTGTTGGCTGTGAAGCCTGAAAGGAGAGGATCTCATTGGTGCCTTTAGTTACACAATGGTTGGCTGTAGAGATGGCGGAGCCAGATTCTTCTTAGAGGACCACAGTGAAAGGGAGAGTGGCAAGGGACACAAGTTATATTAAGGAAAATTCTAAGTAGGTATTAAGGAAAAAAAAAATTCACCATGAAAGTGATCAGATACTGGAACAGGGGTGCAGAGAGATTGTGGAGCCTTCATCTTTGGAGCTTTGGAAAGCGTAAATGGTCAAGGCCCTCAACTGCTTGCTTTGCTGGAGCTGCTTTGAGTGGGAGATAAACTAGGCAATCTCTGAAGGACCCTTCCAAGCTAAGTGATTTTATGGTTTCAAGTTAGTGTACAATAGCAAGAAAAAAAAAAAAAAAAAGGACAAAAGAAGTGGAATGAAGAGAGGAGAATGTCAGGCTATAAACTGTTGCATTTAAAATCCTCCTAGGACACAGCAGAGCTGTTTTTCGAAGATGTTCGGTTGCCAGCCAGTGCCTTGCTTGGAAAAGAGAACAAAGGTTTCTATTATCTAATGGCAGAGCTCCCTCAGGTAAGAGCATCATGAGTGTTTGCTGTCTGTAGGAAAAACATAGGCACAACTTTTGTCATTGCAAGAACCTGCCTTAGTCTTTAAAATCATGTATTATGGGGAGCCACCTTGGGCTCAGAATCGGGATGCCTGTAAGCAACATTGTGTTGATACTGCTGCCTTTTAACTGAAGTACATTTTCTAGTGCTGAAAGTGTAATTCTTTGGGCATTGATAAAAATGTTGATATCCCACCAGCTCAAAGCCAGATCTCTTAATCAACAAACCAGCTATTGAAGAATCTGAGCTTAGGGTACTGTATTTAAAAGAACATACCACAGTTTTCTTGTGTACTTCTAGCATGGAACCACCTTGCTTAGTAAATTAAATATAGCTTGGAGGTCTCTGATGCATTAGGCATTCTCTTTAAAGAAGCAAGCAAGCACTGCTGTTCTAGTTCTTCTACCAGTAGAAACATTAAAGGTATGAGGAGCTCTTTCTTTGTCTGTGTAGCAAAGTAAAGAAATTGTTCAATTGCAAAAATATCTTGCTAGTGGAAATAAGTTTATGACTTTTACAAAATTTTTGAATTACTTGGGAGGACAAAGAGGCAATGTGGTTTTTCAAAACGTGACTGTGCTTTGTCAAAACTGTGACTTTGTGTTTGCCTCATCTGGTAGGGATCATGTGTATTTAATTTGATGCTGTGAGTAAATATGAAACCTGATCAAAGGAGATCTTTTACTGCTTTAAAGAAAGAGAGGCACTCATGAACAGGTTCAACGTGATGCATCAGAAGTTTTCAATGGTGCTAGAAGTAGTTGTTCTGTACTTAGTTTCTGGCTTTCAACATATATGAGGAAGGAAAAAACAGCCAGGGTTTTTTGTGGATTTTGTTTTTCTAGAGATGTCCTACTGAAATTGTTAAATACAATTGTTTAAACTGAGCAATGAAAACCAATAACTGAAACAGAATTCAGTGTGAGTTTTTCAGTCGGCAAGCATCCTGTGGCTGATCTGTAGCTATTTTTTTTGAGTCATTGTTGTGATAAAATGTTGTCCCAGAAAAGACTTGAAAGTGAGCTTCAGGCAGCAAAGCATGCGTCCCGGTCATTAATTTCAGTAATACAGTGTGTCTGGTTTGATACTCAGTGTGACTTCTGCCCCACTCCCTTAATGAACAACGCTGAACATCTGTGTCCCAGTTGTACATCTGACACAGAGAAATGCAGGACTAATTCAACTGGATTCTGTAATTTGTGTTTCCAAAGGAAAGACTGCTAATTGCTGATATGGCTCTTGCTGGTTGTGAATTCATGTTTGAAGAAACAAGGAATTATGTGAAGCAAAGAAAAGCTTTTGGGAAGACAATTGCACACTTGCAGGTGAGTTTGAACCAAGAGACTTGTATACAGATCCCAGTGTGCATTTGCTTTATGTCTGTGTATGTGAAACAGTGAGCAAATGAAAATCACTGGGCTGTTTTCAAAGGAATATTTGCACAGATTTCACTGCTGGACTGCGGCTGTTGTTTGTGTCCGTGCTCATCGGTCATTTTTAAAAAATGAAAATAACTTTAAAAGCCAACACCACAAAAACCTTAATGTTTGTATTTTATGATTCAGTTGGATACCTCCCAGCAGTGCTGCTTTTAAAAGTGAAATATGCAGGCAGAAACTATACTGTCTTTTTGCTGCTGATAGAGAGAAATTACCTGGGTGCTCTTAGGCTTGCATTTTACTGTCGGAGGCCCTAATCACAGTCTGTTACACCTGCACGTATTGCTGTATCTGCCTGGAATCCTACAGACTGCAGAAGAGCTTGGTGCCTGTGCAGGTACTGCATTCCTCCATGCATAATGCGCTGAATTAAAATGAACTTTGAGGGTGATGCTGGTGGGGGCTCCCAGGCAGTGACCTTGCTGCCTGAATGCCTGCAGAGGTGTTTGTATTTGGCTTTATGGGTATTGTAATGAAATTCCTCAGCTCCTAGCTAGCTGGGTGTTTAAGTGACTGCCTATAAAACTGTTGGGTCGTTCTCTGTGAGCATACCTCACTCCTGACAGTGGTAGTTAATTGTGTTTTGAGATGTTTGTGCCTACGCTCTTTAGTTGCAGTCATAAAACAGATATTGCTTTCCGCAGTATAGTGATGGTACAATTTTCTTGAAAACCACATTAGCTGTTAGGACTGAAGCAAACCAAGCTCCTGCATGTTCAGTTTATAGGATACAAGTGACTCATATTGGTTAGAGAATATTAAGAATGTTAGCCACCTCTTTTTGTTTTTTTTAAATATATATTATTTTGAAATAATAATTTTAAAAGTCCATTTCAAAGTCTTGAGACTTCCTTTGTCAAAATCAAATCTTTAGTTGTTGCGAATAGCAGCAGAATCGGGCCCTTTAGAGGCTGGAATGCTAGATATCTTTCAGGAGATTGACCTTCATCTGTTTTTAATGCTAACATTCAGAAATCCATAATTCCAGATAGAATTTAGTGTGTGCAGCTTTAACAAAATAAATCCATTTTACCTTTTTTTTCATGCAGGTGAAGGATGCTTCCTAATTGTAGTAGTTCACTATGCAGAGACTGCCAAAATATATATATTTTTTTTAATTTTTATTTTTTTTTAGGCTAACCCACTGCCAATGACCAAGAGGCCACTAAACTTGATAAAGTACACTTTTGCCAAAAGAATCCATTCTTGCATATGTTTTCAGTTTCCTTTTTGTTGCTGGTGACTAGAATGTGCATATAATCAAAAATCCTTTCTTGTTAGAGCTCTGACTTGCCTAATTCATTTAGTCATACTGCAGGGCAATGTTTGAAATCAAGTATTTTCTTTGTAATAATAGCAGACTAGTCAATTATATTTATTATCAAGGGAAGCAAGAAGACTTTGCATATACAACTTTAGAATTGTGATACCAGAAAAAACTTTTGTTTACTGGGTGGTGTTTTTATCCCCTCCCTACTAGAATTACAAGACGAGAGTTGAATGCTTGCCTGGTCTGGTTTTACATAACCTTAGCAATGCATTTTACTTTTTCTATCAAGAAACTTTTCCAATGTGACTAAAACTTGGTGTTAGAAAACTTTCTGATAATTAGTCTGAGATTTCCTTTGTTTTTGCTTTATGTCTTTGCATATGACTTAAACTCTGAAGAACTGAATACGCAGAAAAATGCATCCAATAGATGATGAAATGTTATTAGTAACTGGGGAAATTAGTGGCTCTACAGAGTGAAAGGACATTCCCCCACAAGAGGGAGCTGAGAGTGACAGAGCACCCAGTGCTTTCTAGTCTGCTCTCCAGGAATTTATCATTTCAGGCTCTTAGGGTTTTTCTCTTAAGGTCATGTTTTCAGTTGTTTTGAGAAGTAAAGGGCAGTAATATTCTGTAATGAGATTGGTAGAGATAAAATTGTGTGGAAAGTAAGTTGTCTTCCAACTTTTGTACAGAGCCAAAGTTGTTTGAAATGGTGATTTCTAACAGAAATTTTAAAAAATGCTCCATTTTCAACTTGAGGTATCACTTAAAAACTGTTCTACCTGTACTCTTTCTTTTCTCTGCCTCCTTTGTCCACTTCCAAAATAAGACGGTACAGCACAAGTTGGCAGAAATGAAAACACAGATTTGTGTGGGCCGAGCTTTTATGGACAACTGTTTGCAGCTGCATGCAGATAAACGTCTAGACTCCTCTACGGCTTCTATGGCAAAGTATTGGTATGTGGCTAAAGTAATTTAGAAGTGTTACTTGCATGATCTTGACAGGAGTCCAAATGATAAAAACACTGAACTGTTCAGATCTAATGAAAAGACAAAATTACTGTCTGATTAATTATAACATAGTCAGCTTCTAATAGAGACCATTGGCTTTAACTTTAATCATGCAGTCAACAAAAATCTTAGTTGCACTGAAAACCAGTGTTGGTTAAACAGATCAATTTCAAAATAACAGCATGATTTACAAATAGGCTTCCATTAGTAACAAGATCAGGACTCAGCTTTAGCTTTCAGTAAAAGTGAGTATTGGTATTTAGACAAACATTTATATTTTACTGTAGCAAATAGCTGTTGGGTGGTTTTTTGGTTTTGTTTGGTTGAGTTTTTTAATGGGGGGGGGGAGTACTTGCTTTTTTGAAGCTCATATGATACTTTTTAGTTAATGTTACTTGGCAGTAGCTGTTTGCACCAGCTAGTTTTTTTAAGCTATCTGGTTTTGGGAAGAAATAGTTGGCTCAGCTATTGCTGTAACTGAGACTAAACATTGCTTTCCTTTATTGGCCAGCACTCCTTCTCCCTGTCACCATACTTGGTGGTGTTATCTTTTAACTTAGGTTTAACCAGAGAAAGCTGGATGAGTAGAAACATCTCAGATAGTGGCACGTTAATTTGGATAGTTTTGTTTTGTTTGCAAAGATGTGAGAAGAAATCACATCAGACACAAACAAATAATTTCATGGAAGATGCACAGGTTTAAAGATTCTAGACTTTTGAAAATAAGTGTAGAGGAAATGAGTAGAGAATACTAAGGGAATCCAGAGATAATATTTACAATGAAAGGAAGGATTTTGATTGAGTGCTATTCCTGGCACTGATTACCTAGAAGTACCAGGTACATAAGCAGAGGCCTTCAGTTTTGAGGAGGAGGAAACAACTAGTGCCAGCTCAGAGGTAGACTTACTTCCTCAACAAATTTTCCAAAGTGAGACATTTGAAACTCCCCTACCCTCTCAAATGTTAGTGCCACACTTTGTGGATTTCCCCTTTCCTAGTAGAGTTCTTGTGGCTCTCTTCCATAAAATTCCCTTACACGCCTAGAAAGTGCTTGAATGTAGAATTTATTCCCTGCTATTTCCAGTTAGTTTTGCTTCACACCTTTTGTCCAGTAAATGACTTGAGTTTGAGCTTTGAAGAATTTTAAAACTTGGTTTGTGCATCTTTTCACTGATATCTGCTGAAAGGTCTGTAGGTCTTATTTCTGTGGTGACAGGTTGTAGCTAAATTAATTTTAAAATATATTTAGGAAAGACGGTTGTCGCACTGTTGCATATTTAAAGTTGGTATAAAGAACTAAGGATTTGACTGGACAGGGTGAGGGGATGCTTTGGAGAAGAGGACTCTTACTTTTTTCCATGAGAAGCAATTGACTTGAATCATCATTTTCTTTACTTCTGTAAAAGCTTTGAAAGCTGTATGTTTAGAAGGTGGTTTTCATGTTTTTCACCTTTAGCTTGAACTTCCAGTGCAGTTAAGATCCTATGGGTTATTTCAAACACTCCATGAAAATTAGATTAAATGACATCAAGTATGTAGCTTTCCAAAAGCTGAGATACAGGAAATCAACAGTAAATGGCGTGTTATCTGTCAACTATAAAAGTCTGTTGAGGAAAATAAATTATCCCCAGGTGATGGGGAGCATCCTGGTGTGTTGCTAGTGGCAAGAGGGAGGGAGAAGCCTGTGATGCTGTTAATGCTTACGATACAGCTGGGAGATTTGATAAGAAAAGAGACTATATCGACCTGCTTTACAAAAGAAATCTCTTGTCCTGTGAGAAAGGTAAACAAACTTGTCTGTTTTGAAAACTTTTCTTCTCTGAAAGCTCTTCCATGAGGAGAACAAATCTTAAATACTCTTCATTTTAATGTATTAATTTCTTAACAATCATGCAGGAAGAAAAAAAAGTGCATACAGAAGATAAAGTATTTTAATGACCATCACTTAAGATCAGTTAAATAGAGTAGAAAGTTTGGTTATATTTTTTGTCTTGCTAACTTATCTGTATCTCTAGTAATGTTTCAGAGCATAACATCCTTCTAAAAAACAATTTTATTTTTGACTGTTTAAGGTGTTCTGATCTCCAAAACAGCATAGCTACTCAGTGTGTGCAGCTCCATGGAGGATGGGGGTACATGTGGGAGTATCCAATTGCAAAGTAAGTGTAACTTTTCAGACTTGAATGATGAAAGATTACCAGCAAAGTAAAAGGAGGCACTTCCTTTACATCTTGTCAGTTGTTTTGTGTTAGTACTGATTTACTGTTCCTTTTCCCATCATGTTTATTGCAAGGCAATCCACTCAACAGATGTCTGCAGGAAGGCTTTGTTTTGATACTCCAAATAATTCATAAGCTGTTGAGCAATTATTACCTATTTTTCACAAAATAGAAGGGTTTTTTTCTAGAAGAAAATGTCGATTGAAAAAGCAAAGAAGCAATGTAAAAATAAAAATGAGAGGAGCTAGTTTGTATGTTTTATCTGAATTTAAATGCATATATATGAAGAAAAGAAAACATGTTGGTCAGTCTAAATCTTGTGTAATACCACAAAATAACAATTGCCTCATCAAGAGCGTGACTGGCTACATTCAGCTTTTTACACCTTGCTAAATGAAAAAGCTAAGATTTATACATAGAGGGGAATTTACCATTCCCTTTTTTTTTTTTTCACTTTATGAATTTAGGGGCATGTATGGAGTTTTTTAATATTTCCTCGTATATTATCTGTGAAGATTTGTTTCTTTTTGTGGACATGCCCTTTACCACACTAATATAAGCAGGGCTTTTGGTGTTTTTTTTTGTTTTAAAGAAGAGGGGATAATCTGGCAGTAGAAATAGCAAAACCAGGATTGCTGTGTAGTTATTACAAGCAGGTAACTTAAACTATTTTTTTTTAACTGACTAGGTTTAGGTTTGTTTTTTTTTTTTTTTATCTTAAATACATTAAGAGTATGAAACATTGCTTAAAAATAACTGTTTGCTGCCTGTTTTTTTAATGAGTGCAACTGTTGAGTGTTCTGCACCCTATCTTCCTAAATAGAAAGGCCAGCAAGCCCCGTTCATGGTGTCCTCGAACGCTTGCTTGTCTGCATGGGCAGTAGTTGTCCATACGGGGTTTTATTATCCCTGTGGTTCAGCAACATGAGTGTTTCCAGAGAATGCTGCATTGCTCCTGGGCTGCTCTCTGTATAATGGAGCAGAATTAAGATGGAAAAGCACACTGTCATTGTCCTGTGTGCTGTCACCAGCTGTGTGTGTCCTGAGGCTGCTTCCAGCATGGGGATGGAAATGGTTTGGCTGCATGCAGTTTTCGGCTGCTGGCCCAAGTGGAGCTGGTGTCAGTAGAAGGCTGTAGCCAGCTGATATGAAACCAGTTGGCGCTTTCTTTTCTTCCCGAAGTGTCCGAGTCCTACCTCAAAGAAAGAACTGACAGCACTGTTAGCAGTCCTCTTGACAGGATCAGACAGGCCAGGGCATTAGAGCAAATTACAACGATAATTATCAGTTTGGCTCTGCAGGAGTTGGGTTTTTTTTCACAACAATGAGGCACCTGGGTCTTGCAGTTTGTGCAGGCGTGCGCTTCTGCAGGATGTGTGTGGTGGGTGAGTGGGGGCTTTGGTGTCTGGAGTTGAGTTAATGCTCCGGTGACATCAGGAAAGGAGGGAACAAGAATTGGGGAGGCGGGGGAGTGGTCAAAGTCTGGTTTTATAGAGCTTTACATTATTTTTGTTTAATTAGGGAGGGTAGTGGAGAATTTACAATATAAACAAAAAACTGGGGAAGAGATACTGACCAAATGCCTAGTTTGGTACTGTACCTTGGAAAGTTTAAATATTTTACATGGCTGAAGCCTCTTTCAAAATGCAAACCTCTTTAAAAATGGGAACAGCATACTTTGAAAAGAGGGATCTTCAAAGATAGAACTTGATATAATCTTTTTCTTTTGCTTGTATCTCCATCCTGAGGAATTGCTTTTAATCTTTCCTTTTGTTTGTTTTTCCCCTCAGAGCTTTTGTGGATGCCCGTGTTCAGCCAATCTATGGTGGTACCAATGAAATAATGAAAGAGCTTATTGCTAGAGACATTGTCAGTGACAAGTAGAGCAGATGCTTACTACTTTGGAGAGTCTTCCAGAATCCTTTTATATTAATATATGGCATAAAATCAGACATCAGAGTGTAAGTAAAATGTGATGTATAGTATTATTTCAAGGAAGTGACACTATTTAAAGAAAAAGTTAGTAACACCAGTGTGCTTATATACAGGATATCTAATATTTAATGAACTTTCGATTTGAATATCTTTGGACAACAGAGAGTAGTTCTCAGGGTTCCAAAAGTTCTCATAGCGAAAGGCAATTCTTGTGTCTAGAAGATTGAGTAGCTCTGTCTTTCAGACTTGATACCATTATATTGACTCCAACCCTCGCTTTTCAGAGTCAAATCTCCTCTCCAGAGAAGCCACATTCTGAACCAATAAGCAAAAGTTAAATGTCAATATAACTTTGAATTTGTATTTCCCCTTGACAAGTATGGCTGTGCCAAAGTAGAAATTGAAACTTTTGCTACCCTTGCTGTACACCTGCTTACTGTGCCAGAGCTGCCTGCAGTTGCAGGGCTGACCTCTATGTTTACATCTAACCCAGAATGCCTTATTTTAATTACTTTGTTCAAATAAAATATATAATAAAGCATTACTATGCAAACCCACATGCTTCCTCTGCACCTGTATTCACCTCAGGGCTTTGAGGGGTGGTTTTGAGGAAGGGAACATGATGCTGGTGGATACTCTTAAGTATTTCTAAGTTTATTAACCCGAATTAAAAATGCTAAAAAAGATTTTTGGGGTCTTATAAAATCATTGTCGCACCGCAGGTAGCAGCGCTGCCCGGGCCCCTCGCACCATTTCCCGCCCCGGCCGGGGCTGGGGGACGCTGCGCCCCGCAGAGGCGGGAGGGTCGTCCCCGCGTCAGGCGCCCCCGCCAATGGCGGGCGGGCGGGCGAGCCCCGCCTCCGGGCGCGGCGCATTGGTCGCGCTCCTCCCCTAAGCGGTGCGGCCCGAGGCCCCGCCCCGTCCGCCGAGCTGCGGTTTAGCTGGGCGCGGACTCTTCAACAGCGTCAGTGGGAGCCGCGCCGCGCGGGCTGGAGGCGGCAGCGCCGCTGCGGAGAAGCCGGCGGGCGGAGGCAAGCGCGGGGCAGCCGAGGGGCGGCCGCCAAGGCCACCAGTGCGAGGCGGCGGGGAGCGGCGGGCTGGGGTGCGGTGAGGGGCGGGAGCCGCGCGGGGGGGAGAAACCGGGG
>JAAGAY010147398.1:19673-90022 GCA_011801015.1 Ardeotis arabs
CGCGGGGCGGGGGCGGGAGCCGGGGGCGCGGCGCGAGCCGGCGGGAAGGGCTGAGCAGCCGCCGCTGCCGCCTTCCCCCGGTCCCTGTCTGTCTCCCGGGGCCGTCTCGCGCCCTCCTCCCGCCTGAGCGCCGCGTTCTGCCTGGCCGGCCCCGCCGCGCCCGGGGAGCCGGGCGGTCCGCGGGAGCGCGGCGCGGCCCGGCCCGCTTCCAGCGGCGCGGCCGAGTAGGTACATAGTGTTGTGCTGCCTTGTTCCTTCTGTCTTATTCTTAATGTCTGGGTCAGTAGACGGGTGGAAAGCTTTATTCTGCAGTTTCATGTGTGATTTTAAAAATATTTTATTTTAATTCCTGGGTTAAAGCTTCCCTCTGATAATCACGCTGAACAGATTGCCACAGATTCCTTTGCCTTCGAGCGACCCTGACCAAGCCAGCTTCCCAACGCACAGACTGCTTACCCAGAAAACGGAATACTTGAGATGAAGTGGGTAGCCAGGCTCTGGAGAGCAGCTCAGATCCAGGTGCGTTTCTCAGCCTGCGCTGAGGTTTCCTGTGTGATCTTGAGCAAGTCTTCTAATCCACTTGGTGCATCAGGTCCCTGCTTGCAAAGTGCTGAAGCGTTTCCCGAAATAAAACGTACCAGTGACTGAGGTACTTGGTACCCCTCAGCAGTGGGAAGCAAAGTAACCAATTTAGACAAAAAAAAAAAAAAAAGAAAATCCAAATGACTGAAGTCTGCTTTTTGTCAAAGGGTGGATATTTCCTTTTCGTGCTTAACTTAATAAAAAGGAAATACTAAAAATCAAACTGGATAAAGCATGGCTATAATGCTGTCGGTGTACTGACTCATGCAAGCTGGTCTGTGTGCCTTAGGACTCTCCTAAGAGTCCTTATTGGTCCACATTGTGAAATCCTGTAAATGCATTGGGGAGTTTAAATTCCAGTCACCTTAATTAGCATCCAAAAGCTGAATGGATCTTATTTAAGACCAGGTTTTATGGCCCTCTTTTCAAAAACTGAAATTCAAAAGGATAACTGAAAAGTTGATATGGACGTTAGGATGGATCTAAAAGTATTACAATTATTTATATTAGAGACATATGTACAACCTACTTACAGAGGCACCTGTCGTACTACAGAAAGTGTTTAATTTTAGCATATGTTAAAAAGTACTTCAGATGTTACGTTACAAATATCTTATACTATAGACTGAACAGGAATTAGTTGATGGTGTGGTGATAAACTTGGAAAGAATATGATTCTTTGTTCAGAAGCAGTTATGAACAAGGAGAAAAACAATTGTGTTCAGAGATTATAATGAGTCATGGATTTTATCATAGATGAATACTGATGAGTTCCAGTTGAAGTATGTCCTTTTTGATGTTTGTTATGATTAAAACTGTTTGGGTGGTCTGTCTCAAATTGAGTTTGCTTACTGTTCAGAGAGATACTTTTTAGGTGTGGGGTGTTTTTTTTTTTTTTTTGAACGAGGACAAATTTGTGCTTATATCTTCTGAGGAGTGCAAAACACTGGAGTTTGCAGTTTTGTCTCTATAGTATGGGTTGCACAGTGAGCGCTGCTGAAAGCTGAGACTCCCCACATAATCCTGTTTGGGTTTTTTTTTTCCGATCTATTAATAGAACAAAATACGAAAGTGCTTAAATACTCGTTGTGAGTAGCTGGGCTGCTTTTGAACTGAAAACAAAAGCTGCCTACAAAGATGATTTTTTTTTCCTTAAAGGCTAATCCCAGGTGTGTTAAATATCAACTTATTTTCTTTTTCTTTCATGTTCCTAATCAGGACGTACCCAGTGGGACCAATATCGCTTTTGTGGTCGTTGCTGCAAACTATTCTGTGAGAAAATGTAGATTATGCTACTCAGCTGTTGTCTCTATTTTTAGAAATTATTATGATCCTGTAAGTTGTGTGAAAACTGGGAGAGGTAGGTAAAGTATGCCCGAGTGGATACCTCCCACCAGCCGAGGCTTGGAGAAGCCAGCCAAAGTCAGCTCCTGCACGCTCAGCTCGGCAGCAGCTCTCAGTCCCGGCAGCACAGCTAAGGCAGTGCCGCAGTAGTGCCTGTCTGCCAGAGCACTGCTTTATTTTTGTCCAGCGATTATCAGGGAGGCTGTCCAAGAGGAGCTAGGGATTAAGGGGCAAACAACACAAAGCTGTAGGAAACCAGGTTTTGTCAGTTGTGTTGTAGGCAGATCAAGCTTGCTCAAGTAGCTGCCATCTCTTCTGCGGGTTTTTTCTAAGGACAGTTCTGGTCAGTTTGAAATACAGAATTTTTGAAAATTAAAGCTTAACTTAAAGCTTAACTTTGGGTGTTCCACCAGATGCTGTGTGCTGCCAGTGACTTTGCTTTGCTTTTGAAATATCTTCTAGACAAGGAATAAACATTGGAAGTTCACTTATCTGAAACACTGTTCATCTATTAATAAATTGGAAACAACTTAGCTGTACTAATTTTAATGTTATTTGTAGGCAAAGTAGGCCCTTGAGTATAAAAGCAAAAAAAAAAAATTAAATGTAAAAATTTTCTTCTCTCCAAGAATCTCATTCTTAACAGGAAAGTTTCAGGTGTTTGGGATGGGGAAAGGCAACTCAGTTTACAAGGAGAGAAGGTTGGTATGGAGGAGCCTTACAAACCCTCATGTAAATGGACTTTTATTGTCATTGAAAACGAAAAGATTACAAACAAAAAAAACCACTGAAAGATAAAGCAATCCTCCCCCCCCAAGCAAAAATACCCCAAAACATTATCTGCAGTGTTGTGTAACAAAAGTGATAGTGTTATGCAAGGCGGGGGAGAGTCAAAAAGTGAAAGGACTATAAACAAAAGCTGGGAAGGGAATGCAGCCCTGTGTGCAGACAGGTTTGTGGTTGGGTTTTGTTGTGTTTATTCTGATAGGGTGCTGCTGATTACCAACATGAAGACACTAGTTTCAGGATTTAGACAAATTCATTTGAGGTAAGCCTGGTAGAGAAGGGTATGGTGTGGAAATGTCGAGTAAGGACTAAGAAATGAGCAGAGGTAGCAGGGGGGAGAGGAGGGATCGAGGAGCAGGGGTCACTGGGGGATTAGGGACCCGTAGCTGTGGTGCAGGTTGGGGGAGCGTTGGTGCTGTGGTAAAATGCAATTCCTGGCTTTATCCTCCTGGGTAATTAAGGCATTAGGGGAGGATAAGCATGAAGTCACTTCAAACATCAGTTGCTATACTGTGCGTGTCTGGTACTTGTTCCTTCCCTTTCCCGGTACTTATTTTACGTCAGCTTTTCTTTTCACAATACTTTTTAGCCTTTCAAGTGGAGTGCATATTCAGCAGATGAAAAGCAAATTGTTTGCCAGTTTAGTAGCATTTCAGCTGTTCTGGTTTTGAAACCTGAAGTAGTACACAATGGAAAAAATACTTGAAATGGTTTACCTATGACAAAAAAGCTTTTCCCAGCATGAAAATACAGACTCTTCTTGAATTCCATGCTGCAGTACTTGTCTTCCCTCCCCCTGCACCCCCTTACCAGAAGATAATAGATTTGGCTCTAGAAACTCATGTCCAGTGAGGGTGGAGTGAAATTATTTTTGCTGCTTTCTGCCAAAATGAAATAGAATCTGTCAAAATTGTGCAATTCTTGTTGAGCCAAGTGCTTGTACTAAAATTTTTTTTTTCATTTTTTTTTTCAGCTAAGTACTTTGTTTTGCTCATATGCCAGTTACTTTTTGTGTGTGTGTGTGAACTTCTTGCAGAAATGCTAAGGACTGGAGACTGGGACAGTACCAGCTTTTATAAAGTCTTTTTGATGTCACTGAAATGCAAGGAGCACACCTGAAGTGTCTCACATGACTGTCTTCAGGGCAGAAACACTGGGTGAAGTTTGCAGGTTGCTGGGTAGGGGTTAATTAAGCAATTTCTCTCTTAAAAAGCATTTTCTTTATTTTTTGAGCTACATTGCCAGTTAAGTGTCTTCTGTCAGGAACTCCTAATTAGTTAGTGGTTTGTCAGTACTCTTTAGTTTAATGTTTGTGGTTCAATTTGAGGATACTTTGATTTCTTCTCTTTTTTCCCCTAAAAGATGGGAGGGGAAGTCCCCCAAACTCAAAAAAAACCTTCAGATGATTTGCTAATGATACTCATTGCAGTTTAGGAAATGTAAAACTGTACCAGAAGGGTATGTAGTATTTGAGGGAATATGATCAAGTTAAAACACAGCACTCTGAAAATTCTGTGCTGCTAGTTTTTTGAATAGCTTCCATCTTCATATAGATACACATCGTCAGACTTCTTGGTTGCTTGAGCAGCAGCTCTGCTGTATGTGGACGTTTCTTGGCTTTCAGGAGTAGCCATCTGTGACTGTTAAACCACTTGGAGTAAGGAAAGTAGATGGTGAAGTTGGGACAGTTATAAACTCATTGTTTGGTGCATGTAGATATCAAGCTGACAACGTTCTTCTGAGAGAGCTTCTTGAAGTTCCCAGGGACAGATCTAACATGAGGACTCAACCTTGAGTTCAGAGTAACCCCACAGAGAAAGTGTGGGCTACAGTTCTCTCCCCCTTATATTTTAGCCACGCTAGATCAGTTTGACTTACTATAGTTATTTGCCATAGGCAGATAGGCATAGATGTCTGAATCCATACTCCTTTGGATTTAAAAGTTCTTGTGCCTGCTAGCTCTTACAAGAGTGGAAAGACACAAAGCCATGAGCCAGCCAGATGCTTAGAGCATTGCCAGGTCACCAAAGCCTCTGTGATTCAGGGCTCCAGCTCTCATCAGCACATTTCCCTGCCCGATCCCAGCAACGGGGCTCTTGCTGAACGGCTGTCCACTGGGGAGGACTTTGTGCTGAATTCCTCTCTAGTCTGAACTTATTGGCTAGTTGATAAAGGTTAAAATCCTGGGGGGGTTTATAGTATTGTTTAGGATTAGCATTAGGACCACCAAACCTGGTCCCCGTGATACTGGATAGGTGATGTACAGAGATGAAAGAATAAAGAGCATGTGGCTCTTTATGGGGTTTTTGTCATGTTTTGAGGGTTAAGGAAAAGCCATCCAGACTGGTACTTCTCAGCTCCTTAGATTTCCACATCTCCGTTTAGTGTTTGCACCTTCAGCGTAAAACCTGTAGTTACAAACAAGCTAAGGCTTCAGACAGAGAGTCTGCTTTTCTTAAGATCCGTATGTGGCAGTCTCAATCATTGACCCCTTATGGGATCTGCGCATTGAAAATTGCTGAGCTAGGCAGTTGCTGTGGAGATCAAAGAAACTGAAGAAATTAAAAGGAGGGCAGTGGAAATGCTGCTCAACTAGTACACTGGTTAAACAGAGAATGTACTGTACTGTGCTACACTCAGTTTTGTTACTACTTTCTTATTGTTTCTGGTTTTGTCTGTAGCTTCTTGACAAAAAACTGACAGTAGCTTCTCTTTCAGGCTTTTACAGGCCATGTTCAATTATGTTTCGTTTGGTTTATTTAACCATCTCCTCAACAAAGCTGGAATTACAGTGCAAGGCAGTGATTCCTGCTCTGTAGGCTGTGGAATAGATACAGTATGACGTGGCAGCATAGCTGCTGACGAGAAGCGATGAAGATTGACACGGGTCTTTTGATCCCAAAGTTTGGGAACCCTTCGTCTAAGCTATGGCAAGCCACAGGCAAAAGGGTTTGTAAAGGAAAACTCTTTGTCTTTACTCAAGTTGTTGTCAAAGAATATTGTGTTTGTATTCTGCAGGCAGTGCCTGATGAATAAAGAAGAACCGAAAGCAAAGGCACAGGAAAAATTTTTTAGGAAATATTTAGACCTTACAGTTCTCTGGTTTCAAAGTATTAGCCTTGATGATTGATTTCTAAAGTGTTTTTGTGAGAATATATAATAAGTTAATTACTCAAATGCCTGCTTTATATAGATTTACATTAAGTATGTTTCTCCTCATAGTGCCTCTGAGTGTATTTCAGAGTGTTTCATCATGTGGTAGGTGTTCTGCTTTGCTGAACTTGTAATAGGTAGCTGCATAGCTCCGGTTTCTGTGATACCGTTTATGTTGACTCATTTAAGTATTAAAAAAAAATACTTGAACAAAAACCAAATGCAACTCCAAGTAACTTATCTCCAGAGCAGATTAAAATAAAATCCAGGCAGATTTCTAGGGTGAGGATTTGTGGATGCGTGTCTCTGTGTGTATGTGCATATACATAGACTTACACACATATTTTAAAATGCATCCTTCCAGTCATGTGGCTTATGATCATCCTTTTCAGTCTGGGCAAGGTTAGATGACAGTCTTGAACTTTGTGAGTCTTACTTCTCAGACTGATAGGATCAGAAATGCAATGAGGTGTGAACACTTACTCCCCTGAGAGGTAAAGGCTTTCATTGCACATAGAGCAACCTCTGAATGAAATAAAGAAAAAACAGAAAGAGTGTTCTTGTTTGACTTGGGAGGGAGCGTAGTCTATCTGTGTTGTTTAGATAATGGCCTTTTTAATGGAATCTTTGAATAATGTTGGAATGTTGAAAGAATGAAATATCTGACAGTGGTGGTGTGCTTGTATTGTGTCATGAAAATGAGAAAATTTACTTGGCCCGTGTTATTTTCAGGTTTGCTGTAAACTACCTACGGTAGCTATAATGACACCAGCCCTCAGAGGCAGCAACAAAAGGTCATGGTATCCACTTGTCACCTTCTTTGTCCTCTAGAGCTATGGAGTCTGATACAGCTTTGTGCATGGAAAATTCCAGAGCAGTGGAAGAGAAGATAAAAGAGGACTCCATCGCACAGATTACTTGCTCAGTCCTGGGGTTCCCCACTGCTGAGCCCAACCTCAGGAATGATATCTTCAGTGTGCGGCATTTTGGTTCTCCACCATCCTCCAAGCGCTATCAGTCTGTCTTGTTAATGAGTACAAATTCTGCATTTAGCAGCAAATCCGGTAAGCAAACGAAAGCGGGAGAGCCCGACTGCTCCAAGATGAGAAATTCGTTACATAATGGTGCTGACACATCCTTTGGTCAGATTAGTTATTCAGAACCTGAGGAACAGGTCAAAGGGGAAATGTTTTCAGAGACCACATCTCCGAATTTGGCAGAAATGCAGAGACTTTCGGATTCAACTGTAACTGAATCCAGTAATGCAGAAGAAATGCAACTTTTAAATGGTAAATGTTACAAGAAGAATGGTTTTTTGGGTAGGGCTTTGGAAGTCTGCGCTGAAACAATAAAAGGGGATTTATTACACCAAATTCTTCACAGGCCTTCAGAAAGGATTTTGAGCTGCACCCCGGAGGAGGTGTATGCTGGCTTACTCCAGTGTATCACTAAGCAACAAATGGAAATCAGTCGCACCAAAAGAACCCAGAAACGTTTACAAATGCTCCTGGCAAAGCATGTTATCAAACACTCTGATCATCAGCTGAGATGCTTCGTGAAACATCAGCTACAAAGAACGAAGGTTTTCCATGAGCCAGCCACATTTTTGAGCAGTAGCTCCCTCAGGTGCACTGAAGGTTGGCCAGGAAACAACGCAACTACTTTGGAGAGTAGTTCGAGTACGGACACACAGAACGGAGTTAGCATTGCACCAGGTGAAATCCGGGGGTTTGCACTTTTTACTGGAGGGCTGCTGTCTCGCGTGGAGAAGGATCTGGACTCTGATGCAACATGTAGCAGCTCAGATGAAGACGGTGAGGAACAGACTGTAAGAACAACTGTGGAAGCGTAAGTGTTAAATTCCTGCTAGACTCATGTGCTTCATGCTTATAAGTCAAGATGGAAGGGTCTGGGCCTGCAGATTCCTTCTTGTGTGAGTAACCTCACTCAATAAATAGTCCTACTGAAATCAGCAGGACTGCCTGGGTGAGCTAGGTTTGGCAGGGCCAGACAGAAAGTGAGAACTTGTCCTAATTACAGCATTTAAGGAACAATTACTTTACTAGATTGTAGAGAGCTAGATTTTGTACCGCACTCTGTCCATTTGCATTGCATTAGTACTGCTAGTTATTCAATACTCAGATGGTGCTGTAAATCAGAGTGATAGCAGTGCTGTAAGTTACCTTTTTGGCCAATGTGAAAATAATTTTCATTTTATTCTAGAGTTGCTAAGAATTGGTCAATGTTAGGATCTTGAAATCCACTACAATGTGGTAAATAGTAAAAATTATTATCTGATGCAGGTGTCAAGTCATCCAATATTTGGAGGTTGTATATTGAAAAAGTTTGGTTCTTTGAATTATAATTTTAAAAATGTTTGTTTAATTACTGAAGTTGTTCTGCTACTGGGAAGGCAGTTAGTGGTGTTTTTATTATTGCTGGTATCTTTTTCAAGAAGAATCAGAGTGAAATTAATATAATTAACTAATACTGTCTTGAACTGACAGGGATCCTGTCAGTACAAATTATTGTAGCTTTGGAAATCAGTGGTGGGTAAGAGAAGTAGATAGTAAAATTGTTCCCTGGTGGTAGTACAGCCTTTTTTTTTTTTTCTTTTCCTTTTCCTCTCCTTTCACCCTCCCTCCACCCCAGCTTGCTACACTATTAACACAATCTCTCCATCTCTGTGGTCAAGAAATTGTAAAACGTGGTGCAAGGATGGCTGCTTTCCCCTTCCTGCAGCTGGAGAGAACAGAGTATGTCTTCGGGTCTGTTAGGGTGTGATAGTCAGGACAGTGACACGCAGAATAGATACAATACAGCAGCTTGGTAGGAGCTTCGTGGCACCTACATTTCTAGCACTTCAAGTCAGGACTGGTTTCGTGTTTCCTGATCTCTTCTAAGTACTCTCTGCTGTTAGGGAGTGTCTAGAAAGCATCAAGAGGGACTCTAGGGTTTGAGGAAAAAGAAATATTTAAAAACCTGTAATTCTTGGTCTATTTCTTGAAAATTGTAATGTTCAGAAGAAATCCAGGAAGCTTCATCTTAAATTGAAAGAAGAGCTGTGCCCTGTTGCGTGTTTATAGCTTAAGTATAGCATGGTTGTATCAAATCACTATGTGTTGTTAAACTCTGTAGGCCTGGAAAACAGGAGAAAAAGTGCAAAGTAAAAACTAGTTTTCATTTTCATATTGTCAGGATGGCAAATACTGTACTAAAGTCCAACCAAAGAGTAGTGACTTGCCAACGAAGTTAGGATCACCTTAAATATTTGGGTTTGCAAAATAATTGTTCTTTTGAAATACTTTAATGAAAAAACAGTGCTTTTGGCTCTTCCCAGCGTAGGAGAATCCGCATTCTTCTCCTAGCTGATATGTTTGAACTTCTGAGTAATAGCTCTGCCTCTAGGAGTCTTATCTTACGATTACTTGAACTGAAAAGCTGATGAGAAACTCTTGATTCTCAAAGGGTAGTGGATAATGTAAAACTTGGACCAAAGTTCTGTGCGAGAGTTTTCTTTTTTTCTTCTTGCCCGGAACAGTCAAGTTTCTAACTGCCTGCCAGTCCTCTACCTTTATTTCTTCTTGTGGCTTTTGAATTCCTTAAGTTATCTTTCCACTTAAGGCTTACTCAGTTTGTTTTGTTGCACTGACAAAAAAAATCCACAGGGGATTATTAAGTACAAAGACACCACCTTTGGCTCAGGAAATCCCCAAGCTGCTGTTGCTGGCAGCTGAGGGAGTATTCTGGAGAAGCACCGCTCTCTCCATGCCTGCCCTGTTGTAAGACTGTTATCTTGGCGACTGCCAAGAGGCAGGGGACTGGGTAGATCATCTATAGTCTGACTCAGTGCAACCCTTTATTTCTAGGTTGTGGGTTTTTTCCTCCCTTTTTTTATGTGCTTACTGCTGAAGAGCAGTCAGGCAGCAGGGGTGACAAGGTTAGGAGTGTGCGTTAGCTAAGGCCTCGCTGCATTGGCAGTGCAAGAATTGCTGATGTTTGAACTGTGCTGCTGGGCCAGTGAGCTCAGAGTTGAAGTACTACCCCATTTAAGAAGACTCTTGTCTGTGTGCATAGGCTGAGGCAATCCTTGAGTTAACGTTGCAGTGAGGGCAAGCTGGCTCTTATTTGAATTTATCATTATCTTCAGCTTGGAATGGTTTTCTTGATGTCTCCAACTTCCTAAGATTTCTCTTCGTGACTAAAAGGCTGCACTTCTTCTCGATGGCAAAGGTACATCAGTTACTCACCAGCGCAGCTGCTGAGATTTGCTGTTTCCTGAGCTTTACCACTTTAAGGCTCTTTGGATTGCCTTTCACCTAGACCAAAGAAACAAAGTTAACATCCTTTTTTATTTCTGCTAAGTCTATTTGCGTTCTTTGAAATGCCTTTCTCTCCTAGGGAATTGACTCTCAGTGCTTTCCAGAAATAATGTGATCATGTAGGTGAGAGAATACTCGTTTCCTCACCTGTGACTTGTTTTTTTTCATAGTGAAGACTTTTACTGACCTGGAAAGACTCTTCCTCTGTGGTGTTCTTCATAATACTCAACCATAGATGTTAGAAGGTTCTATTAATGCAGCGATGAGTGCGAAAAATGTTTTGGGTTTGCCTATATCACAGTATACTGGTTGCATTTAACTTGAGGGTATAATCACACTGGTGGCTGGTTGTTGTGTCTGTGGTGCTTTTTATCCTTTTTTGGGGGGAGGAGGTGTCAATCCAATGTGCAAGAGGGGAGGGATTTGCAGTTATCGTGTTTACCTGAGAACAATCTGTTTCCCATCAGGAGGGAGAAGTTGATTCCGGCTCCAGTTCTTCACGGTAGGAAAAAAACCTGGAGCTATATTTAGCATTTTGAACCTGCTCATTCTTATTATCCTGAACAGAGTTTTGCCCTATAAGTGTTGACATAAGCCCTTCTGAGCTGAATCTCAGTGCTTTGGGTCTCAAGTAAGATTGTCTTTATCCATCTATTTCAATACCTTTGTTGTTTAGTTGCAAATAGCTGCTAAAAGACATTCAGACCATTGTTCATCCCTTGTGCATTACATAGGTGCTGTCCTCAAGACAAGATAGATCTTTGGTCCACTGGTGAATGCAATCATTCTAGTTGACAATTCACAGTACTTATTGAACTTCCTTAGTTTCTACAGTAGTTGGAAAGGCATTTCAACAGCTTAATGAAAACACATTTGATCCTTGTATTTGTTAAATAGAAATAAGAAAAAATTGTTGACTCTTTTCAGGAATTTTGTCATTTTGCTGCAAATGTCAGCTCATGAATGTCTTTAACCTGTGACAGTTTTCACAGGTTTTTTAGGCAAAGCACCAAATTTCCATAAGTAATTTGTAGTGTATTCTAGTACCATTTGGGTGTAGGAGATTCCCTGAAACAGGACACAGAGGATATGGTAGTACTTCTCTCTGGTTTCTCAAAGGCAGATGTTGGGTGCTGTTTGCTAGTTCTGTGTCAGGTGTTAGTAACCAAAGTGGATGAAGGGCCTGAGGAGGACATCACAAGGCTGTGCGTAAGTAATTCCTTCACGACTAACATCAACCACTTGAAATGCAGCATAGACAACATTTCACCAGCGAGTTAACTTGCATTGTGTTCATCTTCTTTGTGGTTCATGAAGATGGAAGATTATCCATAGAAATGGTCACCAATTTCAAACAAGGTGAATTAGGAGAGGATGTGAGGTCCAAGTTTTTTCAACAACACAGCTCTGCTCTGGGAGCTATGTATTGTATCCTTCCAGGCCAATTCTACATTCTTATTCATGTATTTTGTGTGTGTTCCTGATGTGGTTAGAAGTTCTGGTTGTTTACAGTATACCACGAAGTCTGATGCTGAGGTGGTTAGGTGGGAAACCTTTGAAGTTGCAAGGTACAGAGTTTTTCTTGTACATGAGAATTAAAAAATATATCACTGTGATTCTTCGAAGGCACGGCTGCTCACTCTGTCTTATAGTAATGCAGGTACCTAATTGATTAGAAAGAAAAGCTGCTTACAATAGATTTTTCTGCAAAATAAGTAGCTCTGTCTAGTCGTGAAAAGTCCTGTGCCCTGCTTCCCCAATCCTCCTTCCCCCATCTGAATACAGTCCTTTTGCATCATTTGGTGGGATTTTTTTCCTTCTGAAATATTTTCATGCTTTTCCTCTGATTTTTGGAAGACATATTTTATTGATTATCCTCCAGCAACCTCAAGCCTGGTGAAGAGGCACTGTTATGTTTTTCCTTGCCCACAGGGTTTATTGTGCCTGGAAACTTTTTTAAGGAATATGCAGCGATAGTAAATACTTCTCTTTTTTCCCTCTTCTCCCCCCCGCCCCCCCGCTAGTTGGAAAGAGAGAAGATGGGAAGTCTGCTTTTAGTACAAATACTTGATGGGGAGGGGAGCAGTAAGGCGGAGAGAATACAGGAAGGAAGAAAATATTATGACTGGTATCTCCAGATCTAATGTGTTTGTTCCAGATTATTTTCCATTTTTCCTAGCATTTTTCTCATGGCTAATTGAGCAACACCAACGCAGTTCTGCAGGCCTCACTATAGATGGCACTGCTTTAGGGCTGGGTTTTACTGTGTGTCTTTGGGCCACGTTGTAAGGGGAAGCTGTTTTTGCAAGACCAAGTCCTAATTTTCCACTCTGAGCTGTAATCTTGCTTTGTACCTGATATCAGAACTGAATTCTGGTTTTGGGAAGGGGAGGAAGAGAGTCTGAGCTCCATTTGTCTTATGCACAAAACTCCAATTGTTTCTAGTTATTAAGACTTTATTAGTTCACAAGTCCAGGAAGTGTCTTATTTGCATAGAAGATTATACTTATTCAAAAGACCTCACATTAAATTCATAGGTGCTAATAATACGCTGATTTCAAAATGTTTTATGCATTGCTTTTCATGAATTCCATTCTCTCAATTCTTGGCTCCTGTCGCTAGGATGTGGGAGGAGAATTGTTACCAGGGAATGAAAGAAAAGCTGGCTTTATATTACCTTCTGTTTTCACTCTAGGGATACATGTATTATTTCAGAATATATTCAACCTCCCTTGGTTGGATTTCAATAAGATGGATTTACAACCTCTTTAGGGTCCCACATGCATCTACTGTTTCTCTTTACCGATCTGATGTACAGCAATATTAACTTGCTTTTGAGCAAGACTTCCTTCTCACAATACCAGGAGCAAGACTTCCTTCTCACAATACCAGAGTAATGTTCTTGTGTGTGAGGATCCTGATTTCTAACCTGTAATTACATTAATATTTTTGCAGCTGCAGAAAGCAGGCTGAAAAGTTTTAATGAAAGGCAAAAGGTTTGACAAGTTGTAACCTGCAAGTCAATCTTAGAACTAGGAACGTCAAAGCTTTTGAGTTAGATAGGTGTTGAATGCATGTTAAATAAAAACTTGGCATTACTTTTCTGAGTGACAGTTTAATACACACTCAACATAGTGTTGTAGAATAGAAAATGTAGTACTCAGACACATGTGCATACATGATAACCTCACATGCTTAATTTAATGGTGGATCAAGAAGAATTCGGTGCTTGATGTCAACTGCTGATTAATAATCAGTGTTTTATGGCTAGCTTTTTTCTTTTGGCAAGCTGTGAAATGTGTTTGTTTTAATTAAGAAACTTGTTTACAAACAACAACGAACTGTCTTTTTAACATCTTGTAAAGCGAGAGCAGCATTTTTTCATTTTATAGATAACATTGATTTCATAAGAGTCTACTTCAAAGGGATACATCCAGTGCCTTTGAAAATCAGTGTACATGGGCCCCTGAGACAGGAAATCATTTAAATGCTTTCCTTTTCACATGAAATAAAAAGTGTGCATAAAGACTTCCCAAAATAGGAATGCTCTCCTGTAATAGGGTTTCATTCATACTGCTAAATATGGATTAGGAATGTAACTTTAGATGTTGGATTTAAATATATTGACCTGTGCTCTTTTTTATTGAAACTGAAATAGCTGTAGAAGATTCTGTTTTCATCCAAACATTTTATCTGGCTGTTATGCGTGAGAAAAAGTTTTCTGTTGGGGAATTAAAATCAATTTAATTTCCAGTTAGCAAACTTTTAATTACTGCTTCTGATACTGAGAACAAATAAACACGTTTGAATATATGTGCATTATAAACTCCCCTTCCTCCCAGCCCATGGGGGTGAATCGGGCAGCAATAAAACTTGGTGGAACTCCATCCCAAACTCCTACAAAACACCGAAGCCAAGAAGGTTGCAACTGTTCCAACCTACATTCATTACACTCTCCACTCCTTGTCCCTGCGGATGGGACTGTAGGGTTTAACCTCGTAACAAACTCCATCCCTGCCCTGCAAAGCAGACAGCCAGGTACTGTTTGGTTACTCCTCTATTACATAATCACAGCACGCTTACAGCAACCGTGAAGGGCCCAAAGGACTCGGTTGCTGATGTACCAGGGTGTCCCATGTCCCCACAGCAGTGCTGCTAGGGGCTCACCCTCACTGGGGGCTTCACACTCAGCACAGCCCTTCTGCAGCTTCCGTTGGGTCCCACGGGTGGGCTGGGTCCAGGCCACAGGCTTGAAGTGGGACCTGTCCCAGCTCTGCCCAACTGCCCTCCTACTCGGAGAGTGCTCTGGGGTCCTTCCAGCTCTCCTGTTAGCCCGTTCCTCGCAACACCCCCACACGTTTGGTGGGTGCACCACTCGTACTACCTGACAGCAAGCCACGTTCCCTTTGGTGAGGCAAGCCAGTGCGTGGTGATACCTTTGTTGCTGCTGCTCCTCCTTTCTCACCCGATAGCTCTGCCACGGGCTTCCCCAGCAGCCACAGCCCTTCCTGAGTCACTTTTCAGTCCCTGCCCTGGGTGGTTTTTCCCTGTCCTGCAGGGCTGCAGCCCCTCTGCTGCCAAAAACATGCTGATCATTTCCAGCGCATCTGGCATGCAAGTTCTGGATCAACTGGTAGTTGTCTATCCAAAAAGACTCAAAAAAGAATATGCTTCATATCTGTTTTTACATTGAAATCTGATATTATGTACAGGTAGAATAAAATTAGTTACAAGCTGGAGTTCGATGTTAAACAAATACAATACCCACTTACTCCTTGTAAGAATATATGTACAAATTTTGAGACCAACTTCAGTGGCTGGACAGCCTTGATATACTGCTTGTATGCTACAGTAATATTCCATTTGCACATATATTTAAAGAAATATGTTGTAAGCTCTATCTTATTTTATGTTGAGCACAGGATCCAGACGTAGCACGTCTTTCTTGATTTCTTTTCCAAGGGCAGTTATGTAATACTTATAGAGAATTTCTAGGCCTGTGTTCCTGGTGTTTTGTTGTTAGTCTATTGATGTGCCATTTCAAAGGCAAGAAAAGCAGCTTGTTTCCAGGGAGCCCTGGTGTTCCTGAAGTTTCTTTCTTTGCATGTCAGCGCTACCTGCTTCTCTGCTTCGTATTAGTCTGATCTACGGCATGCTGAGGTTTAATGGAAGAAACTGGGGTGCTGGGGGAGCCACTGGAATCTTAAAAATTCATTTAAAAATGTTTTTAACAAAAGGCATTAGCAGATATGCATTTTGGAGAGTATTTTTGATTTTATTAAAAGAGGAAATGGTGCTGGTTGTTTACCTTTCACAGGTTTTTACTTCCTGGGCAGTTAATATTCCAACTGACCCCACCTCCACCAACCAATCTGGCTTTTTATCATTAACAGCTCTAAAGAATTATGTAAACAGAATTGTAGATGAAAAGCACCTACCAGGTTGTGAAGCCAGCCTTTGGGAAAGTTCTGCACTGTAACAGACAACACTGCTTTAAGAAGCTGAATTTTTAATTTCTTTTGTTGAGCCCTAAATTGTGTTAACAATTCGGTGCAAGTGTAACGGTTCAGTTTCTAATATAAAAGCTCCAGTAACAGTGTGATTCTTTGCAGGAACCCTGTAGCAGGCAAGTACTGACTGTGGCATCTCATCAGTTTGGAAGATGTGATTTCTCAGATGAGGGAGCATATAGACCTCCAGTGTGAAATTCTTACAAAATTTCTCCTTTGCTAGGGTATCCACGCGCAGAGGCTTTCCCTTTTTATATTTTCAGTTTTCTTCTACAACTTTTTTTCCTGAATATTGATTTTCCTCTTCTCCCTTTCCCACTGTCCCTTCTAAACGTATTTGTGGAAGATGTAAAAATCTTAATCTGTTGCTACTTAATTTTTTTTCTCACACTCTAGTTCTCTACCGTGAATTGTCTCTTCAAGGGAGAATCACAGCTATGGTTAGTAATTTCAGGTGTTACTGCATAAATCCCTCAGGCCTGATGGCTTGGCAGAAATGTTCAGCTGGATAAAGTTTTCCAGTTTGGGAAGATAAGATGTGTATTATGTGTTAGTATCAACATATGTTATTGGATGCAATTCTGAAAGTATTAAATGCAACAGTATGTCAGAGATGGTGGGACCAGGCATGGGTGCCAGAAATTGTTGTGATAAGCAATTGCTGATGTCTGTAGATGATAGGGAGAACTGTAACCCATCTGTTCTGAAGCCGTGTAGCATTTCAGAGGAAAATCTCTGCCAGGTAAAAATTTCTGTTAAACACCAAAGAAGATAGCAACCCTGGAGGCTCCAGAAGAATGACCTGATTGCAGATCTTTGCAGAGACTGCAGTATAATTTTGAGTAACAGAGAACTTCCTTTAATTTGTTAATTTTTTGTTTGGGGGGTTTTTTTTTGGGACGTAGCTTGGTTTGGTGCTGGTTGTCACAAAACAGTGGCATATTGCTCTCTGCGGTCAGTCTGCGGCAAGCGCTCCTGGATGATCTGAGCAAGGGCTGATAGTGAACTGTCAGAGCAAATAGTGTTTTGTTGTGTAGTGTTAATTGGATATGATCCCAGAGAACAATATTTGTTGCAGTTTGTTTTAATCTTCTTTGCACTCTGGAATGCGTAGAAGAGATTGAGTTCATAAAGCAGCACTCACTGTTTTTTTAATTACATGGTTATTATGGGTTTTACAGTTAACTGGTCGAGGGGAATTAATACTTCAACAGCAACTGAAGTTAGTTAATTCTGAAAACAAACGTTAAGTAGGTGTGCTGGAAGAATTAGTCCTTGAGAAAGCATTTACGGGTCACTTCATAGTTGGACATGTTTGTTCAGCCATTACAAGTGTTGGAAGTTTTTGTTGGGAGTGGGCGTTTTTACCTCATGAGTAAAATATAGATAAGATTATCTAAAATACATGCACTACATATCTAAATTCACCTAATCTAAATGTTTTATATGATACCATCTCCTAGTTTTCATAGATAATCTCTTATTTATTGTCAGCGTCTACAGAGAGAATAAAAATGGACATGTTGAACTTCTCCAAAATGTTGACAGAAGGGATCAGAAGCCCTGCACTCACCTTAATGGCTTGTAAGAAAATGCTTGTATTCAGGCCAGCTGCTTTTTGAGCATTGCCGTGTGTAGTCACAGGAAAACTGACTGTAATGCTGCTGTAAAATTAGGGGCAGCTCAGGAAGTTCATAGGCTTGCAGCTTTGATCCTGGGGCATCCCCACCGTACTAATGTGCTGTTGAGCATTTAAGATAGAGTGCCATGTGGTGAATATGAACTATTTTGTATTTTTGTACAGCTGAGTGAGCTTCCCAAGAGAATTGGGATTGTATGATTTTTTTCCAGTGTGTTAAGTCTCATGAGTTTCATTGTGAGTCATGTGATGTCTGGATGGAATTTAAAGATCTGGAGAACTTTCTGATTTTTTGCTTTTCGGTTGAGTCCTTCATCAAAATGATAAACTTCTGTCGTTGTTTTCAGTGACTCCCACCTAGGAAGGGCATTAGCTCTTTATCTTGCGAGTAGTCAGTCTGTAGTTTATGAGCTGCTTCTTGCTCCAAAATACTTCACTGATTTGCAATAGGCCTCTGATAGACCAGGAGTTCCCAGCGAGAGTAGGAGATGAACCATCAGGGATGGTAGAGGTCAGGATCACAGGGTCACTTTAGGACTAAATCATCTGCAGACTGGATGCCAGGACAATGTGGATTAAACTGAACATGGCCTGGCAGAAAGAGGAAAGTACAGCGTGTTAGGAAGCTGAGAGGAAATGTAAGTGTGAGGGGATGTCAGGAACAACTGCCATTCTTACGTTTCATGCAGAATTCTGGAATTGGAGTTCTTCCCACCCACGTGTGGGTGCCTTGCTCTCTGGTTTGATTGTATTTACAAATGTTGTAACTTGAAAATGCTGATCTTCTTTGAAACAAACCTTTTGGAAAGATACTATGTTTTGGGTTGGCAAACCTGTGTTTTGGAGTTCTGATGTGGGTCTGTTGCAAGCATTCTCCTTTCCTGTTCAGTAGGAAGCATCCTATCATTGTCCTTGCAGACATGTCATGGTAGGGGCATGTTACTTGTTCTCATTGGGAGGTGCGAGACTGGAAGGCCTCAGTTTCCTTCTAATTTTCAAGATACAAGATACTTGTGGAGAATCTTGCCTTGGGCACAGGGCTGCATGCTTTAACATACTCTTTCCTGTGCTTACCATACCTATTTGAATCAACCTTCCTGGATACTTTACTTTAAACACCACTATTTTTCTCCTTCATTATTTATGAACTGTTTTTCAGGTTTCTTGTTTTGTTTGCTTATAAAAATAAAATGTGCCTAAAAGATTTAAATTCCACCCCCTCCCACGCACAAAACCCAAACAAAAGTGTGTGTCTAGCACAATAATTGTATCTTGGTTAGCGGTTCCCCTTTGCACACAGTTAAGTTGCCTGGTTTTGTTTTTTGGGACAGACTGATCTTGGCTATTGGGAAAACATAAACGTCACCCACAACATAATGGAAGTAGAAGAAAATACTTCTCGTAGTCCTAATGTGTTCTTTGATGTTGGTTTGCTTATATAAAAGTTTGTTCTTGGTTCTCTTTTGTGGAAGGTGAGAGTGCTGAGGGGTTAATCCATGTATGCTGTCCATAGATCGTGGCTAAAAACTTCTTTCAATCCAGGCGATAGGACTGACTGTAATAGCAGTGTATTATTTAGTGCTCTTCACTTGCCTCTTTGGCCTCGGCAAAAGCAAGCAGCTTTGATGAAATGCTAGTGCTGCCTCTGCTGGTGCTGACCATCCCCAGCTGAATTCTTTCCCATACTCTGTGGTGACATAGTACAGCCTGCACGTCTGCTTCCTAGTTATATTTTTGGTCATACTTTGTCTGCATTTGTGTCTCTGCTCCTTGTACCTTGTCGGTTCTTCTGCATTTCTTTCTTTCTTCTCTTGCAAGTTGTGCAGGATTGACCTTCTGCAGTTCAATCAAAACAGGGGAAATCCAAGCCGGTATCTCACATGGAAAGAAGTTTTGCTTCTAATGCTGTTGCAGCATGTTTTTCTAGGGGAATTTAAATGAGATTTTTTATTCATACAAAGTCATTATTGCTCTGTTCTCTTCCAATTCTAATACTCCTGGATGAATGCAGGAGATGGTCTGCAGATTGAGTCATTGCAAGAGCAGTAAGTTTATCTGTAAGTTTAATATTTCACTGTACTTGGTACTGAACATTAGAAACCTTTGCAAATGTAACGTGGTTTGTATTGAGTTGCCAGCAGAAGAACGAATTTGAAATGCCTGTGGAGGATGTATGATGTCAGAGTCGAAAGCACAGAAACTAAGTAAAGATGCTTTGCAAAAGGAGCACACAGGAAGCGGGACAGACAGAAACTTCTTTTTTTCTTGTGTCATTCCCAACAGAGAACCAGAGCAGGAGCTTCTACTTTAGCACCTGCTCTGACTTCCTCCTTTAGTAACAGGCCTGGTTATTTTTGTAACTGTTTGTGGTTGGGTTTTTTTTTGTTTTTTTGTTTTTTTTTTTTCTTTCCTTGTCTGGATTTGCAGAATTAATGAATTCACTGGTGCCACCTTGAAAGAGCCTTCTTTACTGAGTGAATGTCATTCTGTACTCTACATCCCAGGAACAGATTTACGATTTACAGATTTTTTTTTTTTTTTTTTTTAGTTGCAGTAGTAAATGCAAACAGCTCACTTAGGCATGTGAGGATAGCTTATACTGATTTTGTCATCCTCTGAGGACTTACAAGGTTTGCTAAATAGTTTATAGAGAAATAGCATTAGGGGCAAAGATGGTAAATAAATAATGCAAGATCAAACAAATATGAGTGACAGAGATGGGAACAGAATTAGCAGTGCTCTCACCTCCTGTGCCGTAAATGTGAGCTCGTGCTTGCTGCCTTGCCCTGAGCTTCCTACCACTTCTGTTGTGGCAGTGCAAAAGTGTGTGTGCGTCTGTCTGCAAGGCATCAAAACTGGGAGAGGGATCTAGACTTAAACTTGCTTCATTGACCCTGTCTGCAAAGTTAAAATTAACCATGAGCAACTCTCTAATCCATGTCACTGTGTAGCTGCCCAAGTGCTTCTGCAGGCGCTGGGCACAGGGCAGCCTGGGCTGGCGGGGGAGAGAAGCTAAAATTGCTTCCTCTGGCATGGGCTTAAAATGTTTGTGCTTAGTTTGGTGGAAACTCTTCCTTACAGGGGAGCCTAAGGACATCATTATTAGAGCATAGTTAAATCCTGTTAGTTTATTATATTGTACACTTTAAAGCCTTAAAAAATACTTGCATAGTATTTTAGAATGAAGCAAAAATATGCATAATATATTTAACAGTGAATACAATTCATTAAAACTGCAAACACTTTTTTGAAAAATGTCATGTAACTTTGCAGAGGATTTTTTTTTTTATATGTAAGACTAATATACAGACGATATTATTTGTTTGTCTTAAGTTTACAATATTTGACTGTTCTTCTGTTATCTACTGTGGTTTGGTATTGATTATGGATTCCCTTACTGCCAGGCTGATTTCATATAGTGTATGTGACATTAAGGCCAGCTCCGGCCCTTTCTGTTCCACTTCTTTTTCCCAGTTGTTTGGGCACTTTTCATTTTTCTCATTTACTCCCCTCTCCTCCTCAGTCTATTTGAGGATAGTTCACCTTTCTCCTGGAACTGTTGCATCTAGCCTGGGAGGTAGTTCTGTCAGTGTGATTTATTTTCTTTCACCTGGACTTTCTCGTTATAATGTCCTGGTTTGTGGGGTTTTGTTGTTTGTTTGTTCATTTGTCTTTTGACAAAGGAACAGAAATAAGCACCTCAGCACTCCCATTGGATTTTTCTCGGTTATCCTCTTTATTCCTATTTAACTTTCTTTGATAAAATGATTAACTAAGGGATTTTTTACAGCCTTATTAAGCAGCTCTTTCTTAGGACTAGCTTGTTGCCATCCCAGGGTCTAGAGACAAATCCTAACTATTCCAGCCGCAACACTTGTGTGAACACGTTATTTAATTGAACTGTGACTTGGGCCAGCTAGGAATTTGGATCCCCCTCCTTTCCCCGCAGACTGTGTTTTATGACTTCCAGAAGCACAAATGTGCAAAAGGTGTCAATCCCAGAGGAGTTCTTGGCAAGAAGGCCTGGTTAAAGCATAAGTAACCAGAGCTGTTTACTGTGTGCTGGTGATAACGGGAAAACAAAGAGAAATAAGAAGGGATTGTCAGAAAAATGGATATTCACAAGATGACTTCATACACCTTTTTTCCTAGTACAAAATCACTAACAGAATATATAAAATGTAAACAATCTATTATGATACATATTTATAGAGTTCTTTGAGTTTGGTTTTGATGTTAATCCACTTTATTTGCTTGTACATAGAATGTGGATTTAAACAGGACAATTCAATCTCCTGTTTAATTTCATACATTCATTTTGTCTGTGTAGGAGAGAGTTTAAGCTGGTTGTAAATTATGTGGGACGATAATTTATGTTAAAAAGGGGGAAATAATGTATTTCAGAGGTAACCTACCAGAGACTTTGTCTCTTCTTACTATTTATGATAGCTAAAGTATACTGGAAGTTCTGAGATTTTGCATTGTATTATGTTTTATAATCTTTGCCCTGAAAATATCAGGATTCTCAAATTTGATGATTCTCTAGTCATGCCAGGAAATGTCTAGCATCTTCTGCAGAGTGATGTATTACCTTTCTTTCATTGTTGAGGTAGCTGACACAAAATTCTGCATGAAACAATTGCACTTGTGTGATTCACTTGTGCCAATTCACTGGCACCTGCTTTTTCTTCTATCTTCTGTGATACTTCAGTACTATTCATTGCCTGGGGAACAGGGGACCGTGTATTCTGCTTGTGCAAAACTTACATACACTGTCATCCAGGATTTACATTCAGTAGTTATCCCAATCACTTGAGTAAAAACATTTATTTTCCAGGAAGAAGTTTGGTTTTGTTTTTACGGTTCTTTTAAGTTAGCTGTGGCAAACCACTTGACAACTTCAGTGGGAAAATCCATCGGCCCTTTTCTTCAAATGAATAAACTCAGTTAATGGTAGCATACTAGTGGAAGTTGCATACTAAAATATTGCATTGTGTTATCTCTGTTGCTTAAACTTGCTGGTTATTAAGATTATTTGTTAAGTGGTACTGTTATATCATTCGTTTATTCAATATGTAGGCTGAGTAAAGTTTGCTGACACCAGTGATGAATTTAGCATAGTAAAGTTAAACTAATCACAAAGTTGAGTACTGGGAGGCATATCTTTTGTGTTACAAAATACATCTATTTGTAAACAGCAGTAAGAGTGACCTAACTATAGTATACTGACACAGCTGTATTTATAAAATAGCTTGAATAAAAGAAGTCTAAACTACTTAGTTGGTTTTTTTGGGCAGCGGCTTGCTATCTAGCTGGTCATTGCTGGATGGTGTTTAATTAGATTCCCATTGCTAGCAAACGATAGTCGTGAAAGCTTGTGGGAGGAAGTGTGGTGTAAGAATTTGGATTCTTACTGGAATTCTTTATAAATCTGTAATCTACATTAACTGATACAGTTTGGTAGTTTCTCCAGCCCTAGGTTTTGTGATACAGAACAGAAAACTGGCTTAGCCTGGGAATAGCCAGTGAGCATTGATTGTACCGGTTTAGGCAAGTTCTGTAGTTACAGAAATAAGCTGATGTGAAACTGGATGGGTATAATCAGATATCTTCTGAAAGCAACTGAGATGCTTGCAACATGAGGCAGAGCAGCTGTCAAAAATGTTCTTGTGCAAATGTGGTTATCTTTATTTTTGGACTAACCAGCATTTTGTCTTCACAGCAGCTATACTTCTGAATGGAAGTGGCTTGCAGACAGAGCTAGAATTGGCAGCCGTTGGACATGGCTTCAAGCCCAGATTTCAGAACTAGAATACAAAATCCAACAACTAACTGACCTTCACAGGCAGATACGTGCCACCAAGGTATTGTCTGTAAGCTCATAAATGGGCTTTTCAAATAATCTTTTGACAGTATTTTGTGTAATATTTATTTGTTTGGTTCCTTCTTGTTGTTGTTGTTGTTTGTTTTGCCCTAGAGTTCTTGTATCCACACAGGCTATCACGCACAAAGGTTAACGAGACATCAGAAGCTAAAAAGTATTGTAGCCTGGAGGCATCAGTACGGGACTGGGAGTCAGGAACTTACCTTCTTATCTGTGATAGTTAGTGACTTTGTTAGTGACTCTCAGGGGCCCAGCACAAGGCACTGCATTTATCACACTAGCCTTTCCCTCTATGATAGAGGCAAGATTTGGTTTTCAGGAGGAGTGGTTGGTTATTCACTTTTGTGTCGTGGGGTTTCAGGGTGGGCTTTTTGTTATTTACAGTGCATGTTTATTCTGAGGATTGGCTAGTTAATGTTTGTACAGCACTTTGAACAGGTCAAGGATTAATTATTACTAAAATTCCAATGTGTGTAACTCATGTACTAGTTTTTGTAAATCAGACTGGCTAGACAGTGGGAAAGTCACATTCCTAAAACATTCGTAATCTATCTATCAATTTAATGGGTTCCCCAGGTCATTCTCATGTGCAAGAAGCCAAAACCTCTGATAATTCTGGTGGTGTGACAGTGAAGGGTTTTAGAGGAGGGCTCTTTGACTCTCCGTTCATGAGCCTCATGTAGGTTGTCTGATCTCTGCTGGGGTCAGATAAGCACAGACGGAAAGGAGCCAGAAGATGCGTTAGACTCTATGTGGCTGAATGTGAGACTTAGAGGGAGTTAAAAAGGAGAGGGAAGTCACCCCAGAGACCCCTTCCCTCTGATCACCTAGCGAAAAATTACTCCCTCTTCTCCTTTTGCCCTCAGAGCCCTTCTTTTCGTATCCAACTTTGTCCCTCCTGCTCACAACTTTTTCCCAGTCAGGTTTTTCTTTGTAAAATAATTGGGGAGTCTTTGTTAGAGAGTCTGTTCTGCCTCTGTGCTTGTAGAAGTGAAAGGAGATTTTGTGTTTTGGTGAAGGGTGAGAATGCCCATATTTTAATGTTGTCCTGAATACCGGGTACATGTACACTGTTGCACCGAAAAGCTGTCAGCCTTAAGGGTGGCATAGGCCTCATGAGCTGCAGAATACGGAGAAATAAATAACAGAGAAATGAGAGAAAGAACACTCTTTAGTCATGCATTTTCTTCGCATTAGGTGGTATGTTGGCTTGGAGCCTAGTCATTTTCTTGGTGGAGATCTTCAGTGACATTCCTTTTTGCAAACTTCATGCCCCTTTTACCAGCTGTGGTAGTCAGTGTTTTGCATTACGTCCCATAGTGAAGGTAGACACGTATTTTTTTCGGCTGTGATTCTTCTTTGTATACGTATTTGTAGTACACCACTGCATCAGCTCCGGAAGGACATGTGGGCTGATAGAAGAGCTCTTTGTTTTCATTTAGTGGCTGCAAAGTAGTTACACAATATCATTAGAATTTGTGTACTGTGTTTAATGGTTTCAGAGTGTTTTTCATGTGTTTTGACTGGAAAAGACCGTGATTCATAGTTAGTGAACAATGATTTCAAGCAAAATGCCGCTCCTCTAACACCATAACGCAATAGGAAAGGAGATAGTTAACTTATGGGCAGTTTCCTGGCCTACTGCAGCTTGTCTTCTCTATCTCTATGCAGACAGAAGTAGCAGCTCTGGATCTTTGAGAGTCTTTCCATTTAAAAAAAATGTATACCTGCAAAACAAAACAATTCCATTTAAGAAGGGAGAGGGAGGAGGGAGTTCATTGCCAAAACCTACTGATTGTAACTTATATAGTCAGTATTAGTCTTCTGATTATTTACTCTTTGTCTTTTCTTCTGTGCCTATTCCATCTCTCCCTTTTCATACAGTCTGTCAATTTTCTCCTTCTTTTTCTGCTTTCCTCTTTCTGTGTTTGTCAGTAGGATTCTGCAACTTAAAAAAATAAAATTCCAGTGGAAAGAGGGGAGGGGTGTCCCCCTCTTTTCACCACTTTTCCTATGTGTCTTCCTATTCTTCTGACTTCAGAATTTGTGTTTTAGACTTTTGTGGGTTATTTTTTTAGCTCTCTCTGTGATCATGACCTATAATTGTTTTACTAAAAAGATCTAAAGATTCTAAATTATAAAAGAGTCTAAAGCTATTGAGCTAGCTTGTCCTCCTGTTGTGACACATAAAAATTAGATCTATGCTTGAATTTTCTTGGATGTACTGCCTACCTTGGATGTAATGCTGTTGGTCTGTAGATTGTAGTGTGATACTGTCTGGATTTATTTACATCAGCTGTAAATGGAAAAGCAGAGATGATGGGTTACTGCTTGATAATAAATGTGGAAAATCTAGTGTTGACTTGACGGAAACTCAGAATCTCTGTGCCCCTTCTGGGCACTAAAGCTAGTTTTCAAGCATCTACATTTTTTTTTAGAGAATATCTTTGTTCTCAGCTTTGAGTTTATAACTCAAACAGGGAAATAAGTTAGAGACACAATGAGAACAGGACAATTTCACATTTTCTCCTAGCGTCCTCTTTGAAGTCTCTTTGAGACTTGCTTTCATGTTTTAGGACAAGTTGCTGCTGAGGCAGGGGTAGAGATGTGTGTAAAACTACAAGATCCTTAATTTTCCACAGCCACAACCTAGATTAAATCTGTCTTGCTAAAAGAAATAATGTAGGGGTTCCCTGTGTTCACAAGATGTTGATCTTCCCGTGCTTTTTATTGGAATATTCTCATTAGAAAGAAAAATTTGAGGTAGTGTAGTTGGATGGTCCCATTCATTCAGTATCTGCTTGATATCTGAGTAACAGTCAGTGCTTAAAAGCAATTAAGGTCTTTCCTTTTGTCTTTGGAAAAAGCCTGTAGAGGTTTGGTAGCCTTTTCTGAGTGTGAAATTTGTTTGCTCAAGGTAATGACAAATTAAAGGACTATTTGAGGAACTGTTTTGGACTGTTGCAAAGTTATTTTTGCTTATTGTTTTGTTTAACAGCTTAAGTTGTTAAAACAGACCAACTGAGATCTTACCTGGGATTGTATTTGACACTTTTATTTTTCTAACCTGTCATGTGGAAAAGACAATGGGGATATTCTTTTCCTAGTTCTGTTTATGAAACTCTGTTATTTCCCTACCATATAGTTATATTTTTCTTATTAGTTGACATTCTAGACAATAGACCACATCTGATACCACATTTGTACAAATTGCTAGAATACTTAGGATAGTTACCTCTGTAATTATAAAACTCTAAAAATGCTCACCTTAAAAAAAATTAATTATTATATTGTAAAAGGCTTTTGTTTCAAATTGTATCCAGCTCTGCTACGTAAAAAATAACAACCTAATGTTTTGCTTAGAACATGGACAGGAGTAAGAAAAATGGAGCACTTAAAAATGCTTCCACAAAATTTATTGGCTGCAAAGATTATAACCAACTTCAGATCAAAGAGTGGTTGTTCCTCACAGAAAAAAAAACTCTTCTTAAATCAGCAGGCAAGTGATCATATAGTTGGTATAACAAGTGTGAAGTTCTGATTTGAGTTTTAGCACAGATGTTTAAGCAGTGGTATAGCACTAGAGTAATTGCTGTTATAAGGAGTAGCATACGTGGTGCAGCTTTTCATTAATAAAAATACCTACTATTTCTATATTCTAGCTGTTAAGTGTATTTAAAGTGTAGTTTAAGTGCTCCAAAGAGTTGCTGGGATGATTTAAGGGGGGTGTACCAGGTTTGACTGCCCCTTAAAAATAATTTAGGGGGCTTAATCCGTTGTCAACCAACTGTGTTCAATTGCTGTTGTCTAGGGGATGGTGATCTTAGAAGAATTCCCATTTCCGAAAGACATTTTGAAGAAGCAAATACAATTGACAGACCGAGAAGCTTTATTAAACGCCACAGGGAATTCGCAAGCTGCCATTGAGAGACAGGATTCTTTGCCGGAGCATGACTTTGAAATGTCACCCAGCAGTCCTACCCTGCTTTTACGAAACATAGAAAAACAGGTAAAGTAAAACAAGAACTGAATGGTCAACGGAGCCAAATGATTTACTTCAGAAACAGGGCAGGTGCCATGGTGATGGCTTCCAAAAAGGAAGATATTTTGCAATCCCGAGCGTGGGTGCTGATGAATTGAAGGGCTTAAATAACTGCATTGTACACCAGGTTTACAAATTAACCTTTTATTTCTGACATGTCTGTGTTACCGCTTTGTTTCCATCAAAGCGGCCACATAACCACTTCTAATAGCTATCCACAAACCTACCTCTCCTTTACGGTTAGGTTCAATGTAGAGTTGTCACAGGTTGTTTCAGGAAATACTTACATGAGATGAAAGAGTACAGCTGAAGATGGCTTTGTGTTCCACTTGAAACAAAAAAAGAAATTCCCAGCACAATATAATTGCTGGTCTGCCTTTTCAAGCATCATAGGACTCCAGTTAGGAGCTGAAGAATTCCAGGTACTTAACAGGCATAGCATAGGCATAGCTGTGAGTGGAGTTTCGCTTCATGGTGTTCAAAACAGTCATTTCCAAGGTTAATTCCAGGAAATACGATACAGACTCCAACAGGGTTTTCTTTTGCTAGAAAGTACATAAAGAATGTGGTAAGATCACATTGCTGAAGGAGATACAGGAAATTTGTTTTCAAGATAAATTTATGCAGTTAAACATAAAGCAAACCTGACGAAGGCAGTATGGTGCATTAATACGTTTCTCTACTGCTGTACCTAAATTCTTGGTCATACACACGTTTTTAAAATGGAGTAACAGTAGCTTTAGGTACTAATACCCATTCCTGAATCTCTGTGCCACTTTTTCTTATTTGATAGTCGTACTTTCCTGTTCTTAAAATGCTTCTCCTGCTTGATAGATCTTATCCACAACAGACAGGAGTGAGGAAGCAATGAAACAGGAAATGTATATGCCTAGTGCTGGCAAATGCACAAGGTAAACCAAAGAGCATTTTTAGAATGTGGTGAATGTCCCCTCTTTAAGTGATTACTTGAAGAATTAAACGCACTTTTCAGTAGGACATTTGACAATTAAAGTGATAGTATTGTGTTTCCTGATCTCTGAGTAGCTGCAAACAGAGATCCAGGAACTTTGATGATCTGATCATTACTTTGAAAGTAAAGGTGTTCTTCATTTAAGGCATCTCACAGATTGCACCTTATCTCTGCCCTTTACACCACAAAAGGCTTTGGGGTTTCATTTGCTTTTTGACTATCAGTTCGGTAAATCAACCTTAACTCTGAAGGTCAGAGTTTCTTGTTCGGTGTCAGGAGCAGCAATGCTGTAGACTGAAGTGCGTGCACAGATATGCCCACAGAATTCTTCAGTCCTATGTTAATGTATATCTTTGTTGAAAATAAATTATTTTGCTTGTGAACAAAACAAATTCATAAAGAATACAAAGTGACTGAGCCTGGCAGCTTTTCTTAATACTGTTTTCAAGTCCTTCTCAGAGCTGTGCAATGTTTTAAAAACATGTATGTTTTTCCTGGTGTTTTGTAATTCTGACATTGTTTTGGTGCTTTTATATTCAGTAGAGATTTTGAGCCTTACAGATTGAATTCTATTGAGATTTTTAAATCAATCTGCTAAATATTTTACTGACATGTTTTTTGTGTTGTCCAGACCTTTTATAATTGAGGTGCTATTTCTGTGCTTTAACATCCATCCCTGAGTATTTTATTCTGACGTAAAATTTTTACCCGACTGCAACACTTAAACATTAACAGGAAACACATGAGTTGTAATAAAATGGAAAATAACTTTTTTGTGCCTCTTTCTGCATAAGTGGTAGTGCCTCAAAATGTAAAGAAAACTTACTGGGTAACCTTTAGCAATTCTTGTTTTAAGCAGTCTTAGTTCTGAATGAAAATCCTACAAAATGATATAAAAGTTAAAAAAAAACGTATGGCATTTCAGTTACAATTCAGATTTCTGTTTAGTGTGCAGCACACAGTTTCCTCTAAGAAAGCTATGTGTATTTTCAGAATAGCCTTTAAGATTTGACATTTAACAAAAAAATCATTGTGAAATGTTATCTGGACTCAGTCCACAATTCATTGCTTTATGAGGAGTGATTCTTACTCTTAACAAATGAGCTGCATTTGTTTAGGGGCAGCTCTGAAAGTAGGTGGAGGCTTCCTGTTGTTCTTTTTGAGATTACGAGAAGATGTTAGCCATTCTGTCTGTTGTTATAATAGTCCTCCTGTAGTTACACTGCCTTTTGTAAAAACACCTTTGTCAAACTACAGTGAGCAATGAAGAGGATTCTTTTAAAAAAAGAAAAATACTTCAAGTGAACAAAATGTACAATGAGTAGACAGTAGACTTTTTTTTTTTTTTTTCCCTCCCCTCTCCTTTTCCTGTGGAAATGCTTGTTGAATGGCCACTTATCTGCTCTGGGCTGCAGCTGTTGTAACATCAGCTGCAAAGTGTACTGGTTTCTTTTGCCTTTAAAAAACCTTTGGTTAAAATACTAAAATCACTAATGTGTTTTGTGTCCTACTTATTCAAATGTATAAACAATGTCCTTGGCTGGTTGTTCAGGGTTGTGTTGGTTTTTTGTGTTTGTTTTTTTTTTCTTTTTGGTATAGTTGAACATAATAATTGTGAAAGAAAAAACATGCCACTCTTGGTTATTCGCAAGAAGAAACTAAATATGATTATTCCATGGTGTATGTGACTGGAATCCTAAGTAGGAAAACAACAGAACACCAAGACCTTTGAGCTGTTGGGTCTGTGTAAAAGTCTGACTACCTTTTATTTTTTTATTTTTTCCAGAGTGCACAACTGAGTGAGATCATCAGCAGTCTAATTGCTCCGCTCAATCTGTCTCCAGCTTCTTCATCTCTTTCAGCCAAGAACTGTAGGCACAGACAGCTGGTCAATGGCATCTCCTTCAGGTAGGTGACAGTATGGTAGCATTTTTTTGGAAAATAACTTTTGGTAAAGTTACGTAGGTGGAACTGATAATCATGACAGTAGTAAATCAGGAAAAGAGAGCTGCTTTCTGCAAGCTTCAAGAGAAGTCGAGTCTTCCTTGTAAGGTTGAAAGTGGTAGGGTTTTGTATGGTTCTTAAAGACATTGTACAATTATGCAGTCACTGTAAGTACACTTAAGTGCTGGAAAGATTAATATATCTGTGAAGTACTGAAAGGATACAGTAAATAACACACTACTATTGATTATTTCAGACTTGATGCATTCTGTCATCACAAATGCAACTTTATTTCTGGAAAAGTGACAAACTAGACTTTACTAGATTAGTGGAATGCATAACCAATGTCACCTGTGCCTCAGCATGGGTTGCTATTAGTTTTTTGTGGCAGCTTCATTAATTTTAAGCACATTAGTCTTCAATACAAGGCCAAATTTATCTTTGCTAGCTACTTTTTCAGGAGTTTGGAGATAATATTTTTCCATTTGTAGTCTTTTGTTCTGGATGGATATGCTTTCCAGGATGACTGTAGCAGCTCAAAATTAATATTGTAGAAAAATGTTTCTCAGTACTACTCCATACTTCTTAGTCATTTCATCTTTTATTCAAAGATTTTAAAATACAGTGCAGACTGTGATCAGTATGAGTCTCAAAACAGCATTAAGGTAATTGAATACAGTCCTGTCTTACAAAAGACGTAGGATATTTCTCCTGAGATACTGATAGTGTGATTTTTGGGGATGGAGTGGTTGCTGTTATTCATAGGTCTTAATTAAGATCATATGGATGAAGAAAGCATTCCCTACTACAGCTGGGGAGTTTATGGCAGTGTCTGCAGCAGAACGTAATTCCCTGGCTCTCGGCTCCAAGAAGAGCTAGCCACGCTGTCTGTTTCAGCATCTTTGCCGCAGAGACTGGAGCCACCCACGAAGAGATTATAATGAACAGCTTGGATAGGCAGCTTCTTTAACTGCCGTCTGTTCCGAAGTGATTGCGTGACTGTGCCCTAAATTTAAGGATGAAGGGGTCCTGTCATGTGGCATTCATATTCCTGACGTATCAGTTGTTTACAAATAATGTAGGGGAAAATCTGAAGATTCCTCTGAGTTTTGGAATAAAAATAGCCCTGAAATAGGAGGTGCTAATAGAAGTGACTGTGTGGAAGAAGAGAGTAATTTAGGCTGTTAGAAGACTGTCTCTTGAATCTGTGACTTTTTCACAAAACAAGTAAGGAAGGGCTCCTGCTTTTAAAAGTGTTTTTAGGAGTCTATTAACTTCATGATGAGGGACTCTGATTATGTAACTTCAAGACACTTCTCTTCTGATTTATCAGACACTGTCCAGAATCAGTTTTCTTCCCATTTTATGAGCAACACAGTTGTGTGCTCATGGAGCGCACTTCCTAAGGCTGATTGTTTTCTACTCATGACCTATAAAAGCCCAAAGAAGGATGGGAAGACTTGGCAGATTTCCTCAGTGCTGTAGCTCTAAACTGGAGTTGGTGAGTTAGGTGTTGGAAGGGAATCTGAGAGACTTGAGACCTTCCTAGATGTCATCTTAAAAAATCAATTGAATAGTTAATTTTACTTTTTCACTTCTTGTGAAATGTTTTGAAATCTTCAAATAACTGTTCATTAAAGATGGTAATTAAGCACAATACAGAGTGGTTATCATGAGAATCCTGCAGGGAAATTCACTGCCTTCTACTTCTTGTTTTTTTCGAGTGTGTTTCAGTTGTTTGTTGTATTTTGTTGTTGTAGTGATTTTGTGTGCAATTAATTGAGAGTGTTACATACTGAAGTTAACTTCATTTTTTGGCTGCTTCTCCCCTTGCTTCTTCTAGAGCTCACTCTGACTGTATGAAGTGCTTGAGAAAGTAGAAATCAAAATCAAATGGAAAGTAAAGTGGTTTTTTATTTTTGAAGAGGAAAAAAAAAAGGGATGATAGTGTTTTTTACTTAAGTAAATTACTGAAATTAGTTGTAGGCTCTTGATATGAAAGATAGAATAGTCTGTGTAGAGGGACCTTGACAGGCTGGAGAGGTGGGCCCATGCGAACCTCATGAAGTTCAACAAGGTCCTGCACATGGGCCAGGGCAATCCCAGCCACAAATACAGGCTGGGCGAAGAATGTATTGAGAGCAGCCCTGAGGAGAAGAACTTTTGGGGGATGTTGGTTGATGAGAAGCTCACCATGAGCTGGCAGTATGTGCTTGTGCCGTATCCTGGGCTCCATCAAAAGAAGCGTGGCCAGCAGGTCGAGGGAAGTGAGGCTCTCCCTCTACTCCACTTTCATAAGACCCCACCTGGTGGAGGCTGGGAGGGTGGAGAAGCAGCCTTCCAGTACCTCAATGGAGCCTACAAGAAAGCTGAAGAGGGACTTTTGACGAGGGCATGTAGTGACAGGACAAGGGGTAGTGGCTTTAAACTAAAAGAGGTTGGATTTAGATTAGATTTAAGGAAGAAATTCTTCACTGTGAGAGTGGTGAAGCACTAATTGCCCAGAGAAACTGTGGATGCCCCATCCCTGGATGTGTTCAAGGCCAGGTTGGATGGGGCTTTGAGGGACCTGGTCCAGTGGAAGGTGTCCCTGCCCATGGCAGGGGGGTGGAACTAGATGATCATTAAGGTCCCTTCCAACCCAAACCTTTCTATTCTCTGAATAGTTCATGTTTAAAGTAAACCTAAGCATGAGATGCTTTGAGTTTGGTAATCATGGGATTGCAGTGTGGTTGGTCACTTGGGCTATTCCTACTGGAAGTGGTGGTGCTTGTATGATTCCTGGTTGCTGAAATGGGGGTAACCTTGAATTGCCATTTGTCAAGGTCTAATTTCATTGGTGGCTTCCTTTTTCTATGTAGCTTTTCTTTGCTCAGTTGAATCTAGGTGCCAAGACTAGGCAGATGCATTGAAGGTGAATGTTCATAGAAGCAGTTCCCTAAGCTAGTGATAACCAGTTTCTTGTCAAGAGAGAGAGCAATGAAAAAGTTCATTACTTGAGTACAAATAGTGCCTGTCTGGTGGCTTGCTGCGCATGTGTGTATCTGTGAGGAAGGTCTCTGCTCTTTACCTAAGCTACAGAACAAGAAAGGCCAAGGTATGAGCTTTGGAAGGAGTGTTTCCGCAAATTCATGAATTTTACATCTGGTCATAGTTCATCTCTGCTCTTCTGTAGAATCATTTTGAAAAACACCCAAACTAACATTGAAATAAATGGATAACTCAAACCTTGACTGGGAAGCCTATTGACACAAGTGGCAGGAAAACCACACTGCTGTGTGCTGGAGCTCCAAGCCGCAGAGCTGAGATCTCTGCTTCCTTTGAGAATGGAGCCATGCATTACTGCAAGGTGTAGGAGGGTAAATAGAACAGGTGACAGAGACTGAAGAGATGTTATCAAAGACTTGGGCACACCACTAGAACAAAAGCAGGAATAGTAAAAGTTAAGCCAGACTGAGGAGCTTTTTCTTCTGATTTACCTGTCGCGGTTGTCTCATGTAAGAAGGAGATATGTGGAAATCTAGAAGTTGAGCTTGGCACCATCTAACTTCAAAGCGTGTAATTACAGAGAAAATGGTTTTGAGAATTCAGAGAAAGTATTTTAAGAAATCTTTTGCAAGGACTTTAAACATTGTATTTCTTTCACAAGCCACAAAAATGTGGTGTTAGCATTAAGAATGCCATGCTTCAGTATTTTGGGCTTTTTCTTGGCATTTACTAATATGTTCCTGTAAATACTTTGTACCATCCCGCTTTTAATTAGCGCATTTTTTTCACTGAGTCTGTGTTGCTTATTGAGATTGTTCTGATGAGTCAGAAGGACAGCTCCAATGCAGACCCATAAAGTCTTCTTACTGCACCAGCACAACATGGGATGGTGTTTAATCACAATCCATAACAAGTAGATTAACAAAAGTTGACTGTTAGAAGAATACTGCTTGTCAAAAAAAGATTGATAACTAGCCTTGTAATAAATTCATTTTCATATTTTGTTGTGTTATAACTTTACAAATAAGACTTTGACTTGGCAGATAAAGTTTGTAAGAGAATAATCATTTGTGTCGATAGATGACCTGTTATGAACCAAGGCCAAAATATCTCATATACTTGCACGTCTCAGGCAGTTTGGAGTAGCAGTCAAGGTCTTCAGCACTGTGAAAATAAACACATGCTTGAGTGCATTTTGCAGCAAGCCTTCAGCTTTGCAGGCTGATATTGCTAGAACAATAGAAAAAAATCAGAATACCTATAAAAGTGAAGTGCATTCATCCCATTGAGTCATTCCCACCCAAATGGTAGGGTGTTTTGAATTCTTACCTTGTAGTGTCCCCTGTTCTGGTGAGCAGGCAGGCTGTAGATTGGTGAGAGTGATCCAAGGTTGTTATACATAAGGATTTTCTACCACGCTTGGCCCTGTGTTGTCACCTAACTTTTGCGATTGCATACTGCGTTACTAAGGATGTGAGTACAGCAAGCGTGCATGTAGGTATGGTTGTGGAGGGATGATGCTATGACACTGAGGGGGATTTGAAAGGACTAGACTTGGGGAAATGCAGATAAGAGTGAGATTTAATGGTAAAATGAAGCTTTCCGTGTGTTCATGTAGACTCTGTTCTGCTGTGACTGGAGCTGAGCTTGCGTTCTTCCAAATCATCTGGGTCTAACCAGCTTCTAGGTCTTAAAGACAAAGAGGCTAGGCTTTCGCTCCTCCTTGAGAGCTTCCCCCAGGCTGGACTTCAGCTCTATTGGAGAGGTCTGTTGGCATGTCACTGGAAATAAAGTTTAATGGCCTTGTGTTGGTTATCCTAGGTGTGCAGAGTTCCTGTTTTTTACACAAATGCTTCACTGTGAGTTGCAACCCCTACACTGAATGAACGCTGGTTTGTAAAGCTTTACTTGAGTTTCGGTTCTTGAGAAAAATTAGAAAATCTCACAAGTATTATGGCATGACTCTAGGTCTTGTTTATGTTAGCATGACTGCTGTCTTGAGTGGAATGTAAGTTTGTAGGGAAATACGAATTGTAACTTAAAACTCCTGGGTGTTTGAAGTGTTAGAAAGAGAGTTCCTGCATTTGGAAAAACCAAAAACGTTATATGCTGAAGGGCTTAACTTCATTTTGACATTTGTTTCCATGAGCAGAAAGGTGAACAGGAACAATAAACTTCCTTTCATGACCTAACATAGAATTAAACCTGCAAACAAAGCACATACATGGTTTCCTGAAACATCTTAGTGTTTATAAAATTATCTTAGGATTAAATATCTAATGCTAACTGGTGTATGAAATCTTGGCCTGCGCATGTGCAACATATTTAACTTTTTGTATTTGCTCTCCCCATTAATCTGAAATTGCAGAGCTTCAGACAACAGAGAGGTATCCTCTTCAAGCAGCTGGTTGCTTGATCATCAGCACATCAAGAAAAGAAGAAGAGACAGGACAAAACTAAGATCTCTCTCCCTGGCTAATGTGAGCACATCTGCCCGAACAAGGCCACTTCATAGTTTCCAGAAGAGGAAACTCTACAGAATGCACAGTGCCTGTTACTGGAATCAGCAGGTAGGCTCTCGCCCCTCGTTTCAGGAGACAAAACCGAAGAGTCCAGCTGCTAGAGTCTGCGTGTGTCTTGTCTGGTATGTCAGAAAAATGGTGCATGCTGTGCTGGTTATTTGTTATGTTCAGGGAGCATATAGTATATGTGGCAGGAGTGCTAGCTGTGTCAGCAGGAGCTCAGAGTTAATGAGTTCAAGATAAAAATTAAAGATCGTTCAGAATGCTGCTTATCAAATTGGTTTGTTGTATGGCTATCTTTAAAGCATTTGTGGAGTCTAAGAGGCAACTCGAGGGCTTCCTTGGGAGGCTTGTCTGCTGAGGAAACACGTTACAGTGTAAATCAGCTGCCTGCTTGTTTTCAGTATATTTGTTTTAGCTACAGGAAAGTTTACACAGCTGGTGGCACATTATTTTCTAGGAAATTAAATTACAATATCTTAATCTTGTTTCCATTTTTGCTGTTGCTGATTAGTTATATTGCCTTTTTCGGGACACTTTATGAATGCTTTAAAACTCTTAAAAAATTTTCTGCATTACAAAGGAATTAATATTTTAAAATGGGAAAAAAACCCATTGTTGTGCAGGGCAAAGGCATATCTGTTCATGTCTAATATTAACAACATATTGCTGGTAAGAATATATAACGAGTTTAGCTGTGGTACTTAAAGCAACAGTCTAATTTGGGAACAGAGACAATATGAACTCATTCTTTAGAGCAGCGTTAATCCCAAGCGGTTTTAATTTCTTGATTTTACTTTGCCTTTTGAAAGCATGTTATATTGAGAGGAATCGCCGTGTCTCCTCAGCTGGCTGTGTAGGATTTACTAAGTGTACCAGTGGTCTGGGGAGAAATTTCCCCTGCAAGGATGTTCTGTATGAGTGTGCTGATTCAACATCCTCTGCAAAATTGCAGAAATGTCCTAGTTTTAGCAATGTATTTTATTGAAAAGCTGTCGGGTTTCTTATTAGCTTGACTTCCCAGTTTCCTGGCAATGGGGCTTAAAGACTCAGCAGCCTGCCTAGAGCAGGAATAGGGGAGGGTTAGAGTTTGGGAGCTCTACCTCCTGGACACTTAAGCTTTTCATCTTCCTTACATTAACCAAGGAGACTGTTGGTGACTTGGCCTTCCTTGTTTCCCATTCAGTCCAATCCATGTCCTGATAAAGACATTGGAGGCCTCATACCCTGACTGGTGCCTCAAATACCACAAGTGCTTCTTGCAACTGTGGAGACTCCTCCTCAGCAAGAGACTCCAGGACTTTCCCTTCCTTCTACTTAAACATGAGGGGTTTCCACTCCAGATGCAACTTCTAAATAGCGGGCTCTTCTAGAAGCCTGCATCTTGCAGGCTGAAGTATCTCATATTTCGACGAGCACTGCCTGTGTGTCTGTCTTTTGAAAACTGGACCAGAGTCAGTGTATAGAAAACTACCGTGTTCAGAAAATAACAGTAGAACCTTGTGAACAGAAACTTCATTTCTGCAATCCAGCAGCAGGAGTTCAAAGCAGAGTGTACATTTTTATCTTCAACCAGCCGTACAGCTGAACTGCTTTGCATGCTCTGTAGTTTACCTTGACTTGTAAAGTAAAAAGATATAATTGTAGTTTACCTTTGATTGTAGACTGCAATCAAAAAGTGTGGTTTTAAGTTGCTAGTTAAGGCTTCAAATATTGGAGCTGGTGCAACTGTGTGTCTGCTCCGTGCTCTTGACTTTTCGAATGCTGGATTACCATGTACTAACCCAGCTCTGTACTGAAAGTGCAGAGATGTCCCAAAGACAGTGTGGTAAAAACCCCTGTAGGGAATGCTGTTTATGGTTACTGCAGCTCTCGGCTCAAAAAGCCGTGTTTAGACTCAGCTTTCTAATATCCTCTCTGTGGAGAAGTTAACCAAGAGGCAATGTGGAGATCTGTGTCATGTGCTACAGATAGATTCTGCTGAGAAAATAAGAGGTGGTGGCAGCAATCAAGCTGTCAGCTTCAGACTTTGTGCAAGTGCCAAACTCAAAGTTGTCAAAATTAAGGTAAAGCAGTAAACAAAACCTCTACATAGTGTTGGTTAAAAACAGTGTCTCAGGGATCCTGCCGGGGAAGTAAGTGATAAAATTGGACTGGACGTTTCCAGCACATTCTGACAGTCAAACTTAAATGGATATCAAGTCTTTGAATTAAGAGCCATCATCAGCGTATTGTTTCATTCAAGAAATCTTATTCTGACAGGCCTTGTCACTTTCTTAGTCCTGTACTTGCTCCACTTGGTTACCCAGCTGTGATGAGATTGCTTAGTTTGTAATGGAGGAACACTGGCTATCAGCCCAGACTTACTACTAGATTAGGCAGATGCAAAATGGGGAGTAGCTGCTGGGATTGATACCTAGTTTTCTTCAAAAATGCATTTATATTCCCAGTAGTAGTCCAGCAAATTTCCTCTGGCCTTTCATAGAAAAAGGAGATAATTCTTAGCAGCATGTAAAAGAGTTGGATTTTTAATGTAATGTTAGCGTGCCGTCTCTAGCAAGTGCTCCTCCCATATTTCTTAAAGTTTCCCTAATTTATATAGCCCCTGGCATCATGGTCTGTGGGAACTCCCATTTCTTTAAGGCCGCTGGCCTGAGAGCAAGCTGGAGCTAGGTGAGGCTTGCTGCCACGTCCCTGCAGCAGATGTGGACTTAACAGAGACCAGCTTGCCAAAGTCTGAGGAGAAAACTGAATCTTCTGAACATCACAGCTCCTGCACCAGCTTCCTCATGGTGCCTGGCGCAAACAGCCATCAAGCGAGCGCCTGGCAGTGCTGATGGGTGATGCCGCTGTGCAGACTAGTCTGAGCAGACGATGACTAAAGAATTCTGACCAGAGAATCACAGCAAAATGCAGACTTCCCGTGTGTAGGAGATTAAGAAATGCTGGGATAACTTTGAGGAATTTGTGGGTTTTTTTGAGCTGACTGCTTGTACCCTTTGTTCATCGAATGGCATTCAGAGGGTTGTCCTTCACATCTCTTCAGATTCATTTGGGAAACTCATCTGTCCCCTCCGCCCCCCAGCATCCATGTTAGGAAAGCAAAGTATGAAACTGAACTGCTATCCCATCTGTCAGTTCGTAAGGTCACTGGGAAGACAGCCACGTTTTTTCTCTTATCTACTGCAATGCCACATACATTTAGAACACTGTCAGAAGTTTGAGTATTTAGTGACCTAGTAGCCTCCAAGTGCCTGTTGAGAGGTGCCCTGTATTGTCCTCTGCTTTGCTGCATTTCTTTTCTGAAGAGGACTGCGCCTCCCCCTGCTCTGGTATTTAAATAATGCTTACACAGAGTAGTATCTAAAAGAAAAAGCAGAACTCCATGGAACTCTAGAAGACCTGCCAGATCTACAAGATAGACTGCAGTGGAGATAAATAAAACAGGATGCAGGTTGGTTGGTTTATCTTCACCATCCAGTATCCTCAGGAGCTTGAAAAACATCCTTTGGGGCCAAATCCGCTTGTCCCCTAATTCAAAATGACTAAGTACCACAGATGATCTCTGAGTTATCTTTTGGCTGGAATCTGGTTTGTATCTTTCTTCTTTCATTATCTAAATAGCTCGGTAAGAGCTTAGGCCATTTCTTGATCTTAAGTCAGTGCACAAGCCACTCAGAATAATCTACATGCGCAATAAACCCTGGGATTGCAGTCTGTGCTTTAGCCTAGAGGACATGATTTTAGTGGTGTATTTCTTCAATGTGGCTTTTGAATGAGTATTAAAACTTGCATGCAGGATAGCACAAAGGAGTAAACTGCAGGCATGATCAAGTAGGAGGATGTGTGCTTGCGGGCACGGGTTGGAAGTCTGAGAGTGCTTCATTCAAAATGCTGGATCAGCTGCTCGTTTGCACTGCTACAGCTACTGAGTCAAACAACCTCTGGGTCATTGTCTCTTCCTATAAAATGCACATACAGTAGTTTTAACACTAAGAAAGAAGGCAAAGAGTATCAAAACATTAAAACCAAGAAAGTCTAAGTAGTGGATCGGTGTCAGGACTTGAAGACCTGAGCTCCAATTGAATCATTTCCCAGTGGTTGTTGCTTTTATAATGCTTCCCCCTCACCTGGATTCTCCACAGTCTAGTGCCTGGGTGCTCCTGTTTTTCCTGTATTGAGGACCTATAGTATCTCCATCTCTGCCTATTTTTTTTTGCCTAAAGGTGAACGAACTGAATTATCAAAAGTTTTAATAATTTCATTTAGAAGAAGACAAGTGTTGTTACTGCTCAGAAACTCTCAGAGAGGTCTTTGCTTAGCTGACATGTCCTGATGTTTTCTTTTCTAGTCTTTTATCTGTGTGGTTTGCTGCAGGGTTTTTTTAGTAACAAGGAATTTGTTTTGCCAGTACAGTTAGTTTCTCATTTAACATTCTAACTAATGATACCAGTTCCACTTTTTTTTTTTCCCTTCAAGTCATGCTTCACCAAGAGATGTCGTTGAGGCTAGGTAGTGTTTCAATCTATGAAAATTCTGTACAGCTATAAATAAAGGTAAAAGGCAATAGAGTAGTGAGATCTGAGTACTATCAATTCTGGTCCCATCCATTTCTTTGCAGGGTTGTAGAGCATGGTGGGTTTTTAATATAAAATTCTCATTGTATTCATATCTCCATCTGCTGGAGAAAGAGGTGGTTGTGTGGACTGAGACACATGGAGAAAACCAGAATTCAAATTTGCAAGGGTGCCAACACTCTGAAAATTGGAAATTGAGATGCAAAAGCTTACATTTTAGATACCACAAACAGTTGGTGTAGTGTTGCCAACTCTTGCAGTTGAGTATTGCCACATTTTTTCTCTTCAGTCTCAAACAGGAGTTAAGTGAGAGCAGAAGAATATCTGCTTTTGTTTAGTGGTTTGAAAGAAAGAAAAAGAAAGGGGGGGAAAAAAGTGAGTATTTCTCCAGAAGGCTCTGAAATACGCAGGAAAAAGTATTTAAATTCTAGGGTTTGGGTTTCTTATTTTAATCTAGTTCTCTTGCCAGTTCTGTGGTTTTTGTGTCCTGCTACATTCCTAGTGCATACTTAGGGCCAGTGGTACTTTTTGTAGATGCCACTTGATGAACACATAGCGGTTTTTTACCAAGTCTTGTACTTTTACTTTTGTAATTTGTATTATACCCAGCATGCAGAGCCGGTATCTTACTTGCTAAATGTCTGATATCTGCCAGTGGTCTGCAGCTACCAGGAAAGGAGAATAAGGGACAGGGAGAAGGATGTGTGTGCAAACAACGTGCTTAATGAGAATATTGCATATGGTGTGGAAGTCGTACCCTGTTTTCTGCCAGGTGATACATTTGCCTGGGGACAAATATTTTTAGCACCTGCTTCCTAGAATACAGTCCCATTTCCTCTACCACATTATCCCGTGTTGTGCTTTATTTGCATTTAAGGAGATAACAGGTGAATTCTTTGTGGCTGTTATAATTTACTGTTTTCTCTAGCTCCCTGTAGATTTAAAGAAACAGGACTGCCTACAGCAGTAACTATCAAGCATATTATTCACTAGCTAGGTAGAAGTTTTTGCCTTTCGTGCAGTAACGTAGTCATTTCCCCTTAACTGCACTAAAAGGAGTCTACTGGTTATCATCCTTCTCCTTGATGTCCCTAAGATATTGGCTCCACCACCACCTTCTGCATAGTTTCCTGGCATTGCTGACTTCTAAAAAGCCATGAATACAGGGAATGTTGTTGTGTTGCCAAGTCTCCTGCAAACTGGTTTCAAGAAGAGGATGCATCCTGCTTCAATGAAAACGGTTCAGTGTCTCTGTGAGGTTCAGTGTCTTCTGGTCTGGGGAGGAGAATCCCTTGGTTATGGTTTACCGAGTTTGTAAGTGAAAACAGTAGTTGATAAAATCACTATTTTAACACTGGAAGTTAAAAAATAAAGCTTCTATTAGTTAAAAATCAACAAAACCTGAATGGGGGAAAAAAAGTATTTGTATGCATTCAGCTATTCTGAGTGTTTCAGCTATTCTCAGTGCTATTCTGATGTCTACTGGGGGAGGAAGGGACGGAGAACACCTTTAGCTTTACGATACTGTGATACTGCCAGTGGAACTAAATCCGTCCTTTGTGAGGTTTATGGCAAGCCAGTCAGCCTGTGAATTCTTTTTTTCCAGAATGAAAAATCTAAAGTGTGCTTTTCACAGTTATGCACTTTTACCTTATTATCACATTTCTGTAGTGTTTTACTGATCACATCTACTCTTAAATCCTACATGGCATTTTTGAAAAGATATCCCTGTGGTGTAACATTTCTTTCCTTCTCTTGATTTAACTGGTCAAAGATTAAGCACTAACCTTGACTTTTCAATTGATTTCCTAGTTGAACAAAAAGTCTTTGTTTCAGGATGTTGAGGACGTACATTTCCCACAGAGCAAGTGGAAGTCCACCTCCCATTGGCTTATAACAGGATTAAAGAAACTAAACTCCATGTATACTTTTGGAAGTTGGGTGGTCTCCGAGCATGGAAGAAGCTACCACTCCTTTTATGACACTGACCACAAATCTGAATTAGATGCTGAGGAAGTTGTTGCTAATGTTTTATGAAAGTCTCAGTTCTGTTCCTGGAAAAACTAGTCTCTCCCACAGGATCTGCCACTTTATGCTTATCGACAGCTTCAGAGGAGCCACAGGCAGATTAATTTGTTGGTGCTGAGTTTGTGTGTAGGGAGAATAAATGCTTTTTCTTCCCTTTTTAGGACTTATAAGAGTAATCAGAGACAGATGTGACAGGTATTCAGCAGAATGTATTTGAGCTAACTTAATTAACTTACTGGATTTACACCCATTGGTGTAATTAACTGTGACTGTCTGTAGTGTTACACTTAGGCATGTTTCCAGAAATTACAGTTTTAGTGATCAGTAGCTGAAACCATGAAACCACTGTTCACTTTAGAATTTTTAACTGAAAACACAAAACATTTTTCTTTTCAATTATGACACGCTTCATAAAACTTTTTTCTCTGCTGAAGGGTGTTTGGCCAGTACTGCTCAGCCTTCTGACCCTTCTAGAGCAGCCATGAGTCGGTCATGCTTTGTCTAATGCATCAATTTATCGTAAGCAAGTGCAAGAATTGTTTTGAATATAAAAATAAATTGCTTGCTGGATTTTCTGTGACCCAGTAAAACAGTACTAAGGAAAAAAATTCCAAGAAGATTAAAATTCATAAAACTTTAGAAAATTGAGTTGTATTGGTGACACCACTTCTTGTGAAGTTTAAAACGGAGCTGTTATTTTAGTTGAAGATGAAAGCTTGCACGCTTCCCATTTCTTGTTAAATACAGTGTATTTTCTTTTCCATGATAGAATCAATTGAATGTAACGTTATTCTTCATATCTACTTAAGCTCAGGAAGCGTGAGGTTTTGTATTTCAGTAATGAAGAAAATTGTTCCAGGCGATGTACGAGGTGTAGTACAGCAGGGGAAAAATGGATAAAAGTTGAGTAATCTTTCTTGCTTTCTGAATGGTTGGCATTGTGGTCAGGCCTGCTGTAGAGGCCTCTCTTCTAAAAGCTTTATGCGTTCGTTTTCATGAAACCACTTGTCATTGCTGTGGCTGAGTGGATATATTTGTGGGATTGTTTTCAGTTGGGTTTTGGCGGACTTTTTGTTGTTGTGTTACAAAATCAGTAATTAACTGCTGTAAAAGCCAACTGGATTGTAGACTGTGTTCTATACTGGATTGGAATGGGGGAGAGTTTAGTTTTCCAATAAACAGTTCTTCAGTTGTGTTTCAATAAGGTTGAAGCATATTCTTTAACTGAGCAACACGCTTTCATTCCCGAATGAAGGGCTTCAGAAATTTTTTCATCAAGGGTTGATTAAATCAACATTCCTGACAAACATAATGATTTCACTAATTCAGCATTTCCCAGTGGAAAACTACTCCGTCAGATTTAAACCAGATCTGGTAGCTAGGAACACAGACACTGGCAGACTTTTTAGATTTTTTTTTTCTAGTAACTTCACAGACATTTAAATAAAATTACTCTTGCTTCTGTATAAGTCCTTATTTTCTTTTGAAATACTGTTTCAATTGGGATAGAGTTAATTTTCTTCCTAGTAGCTGGTGTAGTGCTGTGTTTTGGATTTAGTATGAGAATAACGTTGATAACACACTGATGTTTTAGTTGTTGCTAAGTAAGCTATGAACTGACTTAACGAGAGATTTAATTATTTAGATGTTGATGCCAGAGCATTCAAGGAAATAACGCACAAATTCAGGCATAAGTGTTTGTAACTCCCACCACAGGCAAGATGAGGAAAAGAATTTTGCATTTACTGATGTTGGCAAATGAATGTTAATACTGTTTCAAAATAGATTGAGACTGTGGAGGTTATTCGACCGTGTATGCATGTTTTTGAGCAGGCTTAGCTTTAAGCTATAGTTTAAAGCTGTTTGGGACTAAAGTGAATTAAAACAAGAAAAAGCAAGTTAGGACTAAATGTCAGTATGTGTTGGTCTCATCTATATATTTTCTAGGTAATTTTTTCTCGGTAATTAGTGAAAATTAGAAATTAATATGGATTCATTTCTGTAAAAAAAATGCAAGTAGCTTAAATTGTGGAGATTCAGGAAATTAATTCATTTCTAGAAACCAGATATCAAGGGGAAATGCACCTTTGTACATTTTTGAAAAGCAAGCCCTTACTGCATTGAAGATAGAGCAACTACCTAAAAGCCCTTTAAGCTTTAGTTTAATGGTCCGTATAATGGGAAACATTCAATTTGCTTTAGCGTTTATCCGTCTAGTGTTTCCAAATGCAGGTCCCAGGTCTGCCAGCACTTCATGGAAGTTTAAAGTGTAACAGATGGAGTCCCATGTGTCTGTCACAGCAAAAAAATACAACATTGGTTTGAAGCAGTCCTGGGCTAGGGAAGAATTCTTTCCAAATTAAGTTGAAAGTAATTCTGCATACACCTGTGTATGGAGATCAAGGTGGATTTAGGACTGTTAGTGTTTTCCTGTGGAAAACAAAGAAGTAAAATACAACAACCCACCACCACAGGGTCTCCTCTACTCCAGCATCATAACATGCTCGCTTTATTTTATTCGTTCCTGCAATACAATACCAGTGTACTGAATTTGTTGACTGAGAAGAAGGGAAGAGATAGAAAGGGGAACTTTTTAATGGGATATTTTCTGAGTTTAATGGGATATTTTCTGAGTGGGTTCTGAATACCGATGCCACCTGACAGAAGCACTGATTTCAGTAAGTGCAGGGGGACTTTATGTGATGGAATATAGTCACTGCATCACTAACAGATGAGTTGCACTACTGGAATACAGCCTGGAATATTTCAGGCAGGAAGAAGCAGCTAAAGAGATTTATTGGATTTGGAAAGCAGAAGTACTGAAAATACAAGTCATGTTCATTTGATTGTCTTGCCTCTGATGCAACTGCTAGGTGTTTTCCTTTAATTCCATAAAAAAGTCATAAGAAAATCAAATGATCACTGTTATATTCATTCTTAGAGTCTTTTACATTTAAATCCCCTTTCAGGAGATGATAAATGTGGCGGTTTGCACAGCATTAGGCTGAGACCCTCCAGTGTCCCCTTCTCTCCCTTCGTCTTTATAGGACTCTGGAGGATTTGGCAAAGTATCAAAAACTGATGGAAGCTCTTAAAAATGTCAGTACCTTTGGGGTTACTACCACTAGTATCCAGTAAGGCTGAAAGTGGCACAATCTTTCTTCACAGCTCTCCTTCTCCTAGCAACTGCTCTTACAACCTACTAATCAATCCTCAGTGCATCCCTCCCTGTATTTATTGCTGTGTATCTTCTTTTCTTTGTGTCACTTATCTGATACTTAAATTATAAAAAGGTACGGACTTTGCCCTCTTGCTTTATGTAAGTACATGGTGTGCTCAAAATATTTAATATTGTGTCTTGCATTAAAATGTATGAGCTCAAGCTGACCAGAGATATTGATACTAAGAATCTTGCTAAGACTAAGGGGATAAATGGAGGAGACCTCTGTATTTAGCCTGGGGTTAGTTTTGTTTGTGCATCTGTATCACGCCTGTTGTGTTGGAGTGGAATTTTAAGGGGTGTTTGTTTGTCATAGGACGTATCAGAATAACTGTTGGAAACAGTTACATTTTCTCTGGAAACTTTGACAACTGTTTCTTGGGCCTAATCAAAAGGTATTTTTGTGTTCTTTGTATTGTGTGCCATAGTCCGTGAGAAGTGGAGGTAAGTCATATTTAGACTATCCAAAGTGTCTAAGAATATTTTTTCTTCTCATATTGAAGAGTGTCACTCAGATTTTTTTTTTTTTTTCTGGTCTAATTTGAAGGAAGTGAGTAAAGGGGAAGTTAACCTTTGTTTCTGTGTATCCTTGCAGACTTCGCCATCTCGAGATGCCTCCTTTCCATACAAAACTCCGTTACCATGTACGCTGCCAGCCTCCGCTTTCAGCAGTAGCGAGTACAGCGAACAATCTAAAATACTCGATTATGTGAAAGAGCCAGACTCTTCCTTCCATCCAGTCCTGTCATTCCCTTCAGGTACGTAACTCAAATGCAGCGCCTCTGACAGAGGCGCTAGTGCAGGTGCAACTTGACAGTACTTTGTGCTTCAAAGCAGCATATTAAGTGCTGTTACCAGCAGAAGGGATTAATACTGTTAGATTTTGTTTGGTTTTTTATTTATTTATTTTAGGAAAAAAACTGATTTACAGGTAGCTGCTGACCAGTAGAGGAATGCTATTTTTCTAGGGAGCTACTTTGGATGAAATGGTCTTGAATGTGAAGCTGGAACTTCCATGGAACTGCTTGAGTCTTTAATCAAACTCACTGTCTTCCCAGAATGACAGTGTATACACTCCAGCCTGGTATTAGGAAGTCAGGGATTAAAGTAAGTTGGGTTTGGAGAACTCGTCACTGGCCAGTGGAGAGGACCCAGGTGTGGACATGGAATCCTGTGAAGGTCTCAACTCTTGCAGGCTTATGAGAGTTTACATCCCATGTATGGGGTAAATAGATTATTTTGAGGAGCAGATAGGAGGAAGAAAACACTCCAGGAGTGCAACAGCAAATATCCCAGTCAGCAGGACTCTGTTGTGGAGAGGACAGAAAAACACTTCTTAAGTCTTTCTTCTTTACACACACTCTCCATGACTTACCCTGTGACTCTTGACAGCCTAGCTGGACAGGAGCCGAGGGTGTTAGGCGGTAGTTCCCAAATCCCTGCAGTGAGCTGTCCCCACACACTTCCTGGGTGACGCCCAACTTGTCTCACTAATCAGATTGGTTCCTGGCTTCTGTTTCTATGCAAAGTTCACTGCACCACAGTGCATTTTTGGGGTGCTTTTTTAAGTGTTTCTTTAGACGTCTATTCAAGGATGGTAATATAAGGCCATGCCTCTTGCATGTCTTCCTACCTTACTTTTAAGGGAGACTAAGAAGTTTAACAAGAATATTGAAATTTTCTTAGATGACTCTAATCATCATGAAAAAAAACCAAACTAAAAGGCTTTGGATTGTGTCATGGCTACTGTTGGTCACTTTGCCAGGATGCAGGAAGAAAAATATTATTTTAGCTTGATTTTCATACCAAGAACATCTTTCTTTTGAGGAATATTTGTTCTGTTTTCAGCCTTAGCCTTGTTAATAGTAGTTGAGACAGGAAAAAAGTGCTAGACCTAGTGTCTCCTGCTCACATGCAGTCCTTGCTTTGGAGGGAGGCTAGATTCATGCTCTAGTCTGTGCTTTGTGTACTTTACTGTCTCTACCTCCTCATGAAGACTGCTAGTCTGTTTGTTATGTTCTTTCATATGAAATAATTATCGTCAAGAAATGCATGCTAGAAATTTTCCGACTTGGTCAGGTAGCCTGATTCGGTTTAATATTTTCTTTGCAGATTCCTTAGTATTCCCTCTGGAAAGGGATAACTTATCTTAAAATACTACTTGTGATGTGCCCACATTTTCTACCACTTTCTTCAGAATGAAAAAGTTTTTCAGCAGTATAGAAGAAAAGATTTTTGGTTTAATTTCGTCTGTTTTTAAAAAAATGTTACTGGTATTTGGGAGTTTGATTTTTCAGTGTGTGAGGACAGATTCAAATTCAAGATTCGGATCTCATTTTCTTTTTTGCCTATTTTTTACTTTCGAAGAGACTCATAATTTGCAAGCAACATACTAATACAGTGCAGTGGGACTGGCTCACTAGTGTACAGGCTTCTGGAAGTAGAATTGTCCGTGTGGTTCTAGGTCTTGCCTTCAGAGTTTCCATATTACCAAGAATCTTGACCAAAAGTATGTCAGTGGTTGCAGCATCCCTTGAGCATAAAAGCACCTTTTTAAACTTGAACTCTGATAATTGGAAAATTGTAGTTTGTATCTAAGAAGTTTGGCTTTCTGGTATTTCTGCACGTGGCCTGTGGATAAAGTGAAACAAACTCTCCTGCTCTTTTAATTAAGATACAGGAGCAGATAATAAAAACTCTGAGACAGCCAGGTGATTCCCCAGGAAAAAAAAAAAAAACAAAGCAGGAGAAATGTTTTGTTTGTTTCTTTACTTTAATGTTGTAACTAATAAACCTTTCAGACCTACTTTATGTTTTACTCAGAAGCAGAATAGGAAACATAGCAAAAACCTTGGGGGGAAACAGCATTTACCTGTCACTTTTAAGTCTTGTGACAAAATATCTAGTTAGATCTGTAACACATTGAAATACATTTCTCTTTTCAGGTAGTAGAATGTGTTGAAAGTTTCTATCCAGGCATGTCCTGAAGGCACATGAGGCTATGGTTGTATGTCATCAAAAATAATTTAGTGACCACCCTTTGGCCCTGCCCTCAGAGCTCTTCTCATTCTGAACATAATAGTCACCAAGCCTGCTTCTTAAGTTGACGCACTTCTTTCTACTTAATTTCTCTTCTTTCTTGTACTGTTGCTTCGGGAAAGGCTTTTCAGACGGAAACCTGTTTTTCTTAAGCCTTCCTGCCTTACAACAGTGGGTGAAGTCCTTACCACGTGAGATGTTTTGCAGACTAATTCTTGGTTAGAACTCCCTTGGGAAATGAAATTACATTGCCCTGCTGCAGCCTTTGCCAGACAGTGAAAGGAGGAATGTACCTTGAAATTACCTCTAGACTCCCAGCAGTAACAATTTCCAAAAGCATTAATTACCTGTACCCAAAAGGCTGAACTGAAGGCTTTTCAGATTACAAGAAAAGTGCACTGTGTGCTCTTCGCTGTCCGGGGTTTTGTGCAGGAGTTAGTCAAGAGGGGAAGACCCCAGTCTTACTCTCAGTTGATACCCTCCAGAGCTTGTTTTTCTGAAGAACAATTCTAGACCATTTGCAGATATGGACATTGTTTATTCCAGAGTAAGACAACCTTGTTCTTTCTTACTTTGAACACCAAAAAAAAGGACTGTTAATCTACAAAGTGTGTGTGCCTGCACTGGGATTTGTTCAGGAGCATTCCTTAGGTTTGAGTCCTACCTTGATCTGAGTTGTCTTGTCAGCCCTTAGAAGCTCTTAGTGCAGGAGATCTTGGAACCGCTTAAGCATACTACCTTGGTAGCACGTATGGCAGTGTAGCTTCACAGCTAAAAATGGATTTCTTTTTACCATGGCATAACTCTCACTTCCTGTTCATAGAAAGGTAGGTACCATGAGATCCTACCTCCAGGCAAGTGCTGGAGATTATCTTGTATACTACCTAGATGACCGATAGAAAAGACTACAAGTGGAGGATAGCAGTCATACAATAACTGTCTTGCTGAGAATTACCTTGCCTCAAATTTTCTTATTTACTCATGCAAAAATCACTTATTTGAAATGTCTGTCTGGGCTCTTTTGGGATGCTGTCACTGAGTTTTCCTTTGGCTCTCCCCAGTTTCAGGACATGTTCTCCTATATTGTTTTCAGCTTGACCATGTGAAGACCCTGCTGCTATATAGACAAGCGATCGGTCCTCGCAGGAGTGACTTCAGCACTGCTGTTCTTCATGAGCTGAAGGAGCCAAGGCAGCATATCGCTCATAGATTATATTACGTAGTGTTGTGTAATTGATTCCTAGACCTTCAGTGATGATGCATCATTCATTGGCTTATAGGTTGCTATCTTTCTGCTATGGACTCCATTCCCTTTGGATTTCTTTTTTTTTTTATTAGATATTCCTCTTCACATATACTTTGAAACATTATTAAGGAAGGATGACATCAAAGGAGAACCTGTTGATACCTCATCTTTGGGAGCAGACTTTAAAGTATCTCCAGACAATGGTACGTAAAGCAAAATATTTTAATATTTGCAAGACCATTTTTCATTCACTTTCTGCTCTGAGGAGGTTCAGTTTATAAACTGTCTGACTGCAGTACTGTTTACTATTTGGATTCCTATCAGGAGTCTAGGTTTTTTTCCGTTACGAGTAGTTCAGCAGTTGAGATTGCCTGTAAATTGCACCAATGGAAAAGAAGTTTTCAACTTGATACATGCTTGTTCTGTTGTAGACTATAATCAACATAGCAGTGGCTATTTATCTAATTCCAAATCTCAGTCAGTGTCAGGAACATCTGACCAGCTGTCGGAAGGAAGAAAGAAGAGACATCTAAGTGAGACAGCAGTAGGTAAGATAAAAATGCTATTGTTTAAGACAGCACTACATCTTTACAAATATGTACTGTATAAATTAATTTGTTATCACTAGGCTTTGAGACTTAATTATAAGTTGTCTCCAAAAAGGACAGTGTATGAAACTTTACAGGAGTGAAGAAATGGAATTACAACACCCTGAAAATAATGTGCTATTTTAAAGCAGAGTAATCTTTCTCTTCCTTCTTGAGTACATATTACAAAGTAAGACAAACTTCTGTATTTTATTTTTAGAATACCCTTAAAGGAAACTGCTGAGCAGTCCAGCTGTGTTTTTCTAATACTGGATGTCATTATTTTTAATATGAAGGATTTTTTTTTTTTTAATAGTAGTCAGTGAAACAGACTGAATTGCAAAGTTATGTGTCAAATCATGTGCCCAAACAAACATTTATTCTTCCTGGCATCTTTGGTCAGCTATGTTTCATTTGTTGTATGCTGTCATTTGTGGTTCTGGTTTCCTTCCAGACTGTTAAGAGGACTTGTGGGTAGCTAGTGCTTATAATTAGTGTTTTCACCCTTGTTATCTTTATATTTTAAACCATTAAATCTCTCCTTCAGTACTTGTTAAGTTAATAGAAAATACCCTGAAGGTTCTGTAGAATAATGTGATAACTTAGGGACAAAAAATTCAGTGTAACATTGAGAGATAAATAACATCTTTACCTCTCCAGGCTATTAGCATATAAAACCTAACAGATTCTGTTATATATTCACTTCTGTGAACCTTTGGAAAACTTTTAGCAAACTTCCTCACAAGATAGCTGAAGAAAATAAATCAAGAGATTTGTAAGAGAACAAACTATATTAGTTTAAAATTTCCCTTAAGAAAGAATTAAAATATATAAATTATCAGTTAATATTTTTGAAAAATACACTTCTGTTGCATATCTAGGTAAAACATTAGTGTAATCTTGCTATAGATGTGGAGATATGGAAATTATTGCTGAGGTGATGTAACAAAAAATTGTAAACTGTTAATAAAAAAAAAAACCAAAAAAACCCCACCAAACTAAACCACAACCCTAAACCAAAAACTCCTACTGATTAGAAAGTTGCAGGAGAGAGTACAAGGTGGGTTTGGACAAACTGAAAACTGTCTCTGATTGAGATGAAGTTTTTTTTTCTCTGCACCATTCCCTGTGTGCATTACACAAGTGCATTTTCTCTGCACCATCCCTGCGCTTTGCGGTACAGTATTCTTACGCTCTGTGCCTGTCTGTGTTGCGGGTGCTGTACCCTGTCCCCTCTTGCCATCAGTGATCCTTTTTTCCATGCCATCCGCTCCCCGAACCAGTCACTGGTCCCCAAAAGGCAGATGGTGACACAGTGTTTCTTGCAACCACGTTGTTTCCATAAGTGTACTGGCATGTGCACTGAGATCAACAATTGGAGTTACTTGGGTGCACTACTGAGAGAGAAAACTTCTTGCTGTAAACCTTTTGAAGTTACAATTAGTCTTCTGCCAATAGTATTTAGTTCTTTCAGTTAATGGAAGAAAAAAAAAGCAATCTTTTATCATGAGGATCATCGTTTCCCAATGCCAGAAAACTGCTCTGTGATGTGAGTAGCAGCAGCAGTTCTAGCTTATTAGTACTACGGGTGTAGTACTACATATTTATTCCTAATTTGGGCTCTGTCTAGGAGAAATTATCCATGGGGAAGGTCAGCCTGATGAACAAGGCCAAAAATAAAAGCTGTGTGCCAGGGAGTTGCAGAGCTGCCTGGGAGATGAGAGTTCATGTCCTTGACCTAGCCTGTGCAAATACAGTCTTTAGGATCAGACTTACCTCTTTTTCCATGTTGGAACACACTCATTCTTCTTACTAGTTGGTATATTACATCTGCATTCTCTTTTCTTACTGGAAATTAAGGTAGAAAAAAAACAGAACAGAGGTGGTTAAATTCTGAAACCCCCTAAATGCTGCTTATACTGGGACTGAATGAGAGAAAACAAGAATTACAGTTTGTCTGGAGCAGTGGACCACTACTAGAAGAAGCCATACATGGAGATCTAGAAACTAATTTTATTTGTTATCCTTGCTGCCACTTTTGTTTTATCATTTACCAAGGAAGAACCTGCCAGTGAGGGCTTAATGAACTGGTACGTTACTGAGATGCAGCCTGGCTAGGGAAGCGCTGTTAGGGAACACAGAGAAGCATTCCTCTAAGTCTGTTTGCACTTGCTGTGTGTGTAGTCTATGGCAGCTTCTGAAAAAAAGTAGCAGAATTTGCCCATATGAAGCTGGTTCCATGACAAGAAGTCCTTCGTAGAAGGAGAGGGATGAGTTTTGTGGAGCAACAGTGACAGGATGAGTAACAAGTGTTTATTTACATGGCTTTTTTTAGTACTCAGTAAATCGTAAGTGGTTAGCTGTGGGCTTCTAGAAATGATTTTACTATTACTGTATGGAAAAAAATCTTTAACAGACAACAGCTGGTATGCATTTTTTAAAATTATTATTTTTTTGTGACAGGTGAACATAACACTAGGTTTGAGACGTTCTCCTTTCAACATGCAGAACCAGAATCTCATGGCAGTTTCGCTGCCGTGACCAATGCCCACGCGATGTCTAGGCCCGCTCACAGCACTTCCTCACAGGTAAACCAAAAATTATCACTGTCTTAACTGAAATATCAACAGAGAAGTGTGCAAATGAATAATCCGAAACCACATGCCTTTTACATCTAATTTAGTGTGAAATTAGAATACAGAGCCTTTTTACAGTGAATTAAGTGGATTGCATTAAGTAATTTATTCCAGATTGAGTACGTGGTGTTCCTAAAACAGATACTTGCTTGTAAAATAATTTTGCAGATTATACAATTGGAGTGTAAGTTTAGTTTATTGGCATTGGGCCTTTATTTTTTTTTTCTAAATTTCATGAAATATACTGTGATTTATGTTCCCAGTTTTATACAAGGGCTCTTTATGTATCTGCACCTTTTTTCTTGGTGCAGATACATAAAATGGCCTCACGGTGCAATACCGTCACAGAATTTGTTAACTCTCAGCTTCACTATTTAAAACCTTTTGTGCAGAACTACAGGGAAATTATCTAGTATATAAATTTGTTGAGGAGCAGCACAGCTCTGGTTTAGTGAAGTCGCTGCAGAAACACATTTGTTTTATTGAAATTCATTGAAAATTTCCTAACAGTATTCAGATTTCAGTCCCATGGTTCTGCTAAGCCTAGTGGTGTACTGCTCATCATGTTTCAGTCTGGTGATGCCTCTTGAAGAGCTGAGTTTGAATCTGCGTCATGCAGTTTTGACAACGCACACACCTCCTTTTTTCCCTTGCTTGAGCAGACCGTCTTTGAAGACCACCTAAATGAGCATTTTAGAATAGACTGCTTCCATTAACGTTCAGTTAAAAATTGAGATCTTGTAATATGGAATGTATCGTGATTTAAAATTAAACTTTCTGCTGTAAGTTAGGAATTTCAGGTTTTGATCCATGTGGGTTCCATGCACTAGTGGGCAGAGAATGCCACCAGAAATCCTAACATGATCGTAACAAAGAAATGCAGTTTCTGCATTTTGCACATCTTTCAGAAAACCACTTTCCGTGTAGGCTGTTCTTCACTGCTAACCGTAGCTTCATTATTTTGGTATCGCACTGAAGAACGTCTTGGGTTATGGGTTAGGAGACAGGTAATAGCAGGTCGTCTTTACAGACTGAACATTATGAAGAAGGCAGCATTAACTTCAAAGCTCCCATCCGTATTCAGAATTAACTGTAACTGAAATCAGGAGAGGGAAGCTCCCACTGATTTTATTAAGAGTTACACCAGCAAGCAGTAAATCTCAGAGATGAGGTGGTTTTAAGATTTGTTGAGATTCCATTGGGAGGGGGGTGGATTGGAGTTGGAAGTTATGGAGGCACTAGAAAATGTGTTCAAGTTAGAGACTTTCTCCTTTCTCCGGTTCTGATAACATTCGTGCCTATGATTTGAGCTGATGAATCTCCTCTTGTGTTGATGATATTATACAGCATAACTCCAGGAGGAGAAGTGAGAGTTCCTACGATATAGACAACATTGTTATTCCAATGTCACTGGTGGCACCATCGAAGTTGGAGAAGCTACAGTACAAAGAAATCCTTACCCCAAGGTTTGTTCATGAACTCCTTAGTTGTGAAGAACATAGCAAAATGAACATGAGAAGCTTAGTTAAGAATATTGTTAACATTTATTTAGATAATTTTATAATATTAAGATGATCTTTTCATGCACTTGTGTGTTTGGTTTTTTTTCTGTGCTCTTCAATTTGTGTGAGTGGAGTGGCGGGAAGTGACTGGACAGCTGATTGCACAAGGGAAATAGTCTGATGCACACAGGGAGGTGGCAGATGCACGGACTGGCTAAAAATAGAAGTGGGTTTGTATGATCTTAATTGTAGTGATATTTGTGGCCTTAAATGTGCCACTAGGCTGACAGGCTCGGAACGGTTATTTGGAGGTTGCTGTCTTTTGTGTGTGTTATGGTTCATAAGAAAGTAGTTAACTATTTTCAGCGAATTAAACAGAAATGGTTGTAGCATATGTTTTTAAAATTTATCCATTCTGATACAGTAGAATAAGCTTAATCTTTCCATACAGTCTAAACCTATAATCCATTATTCAAGACGTATCTTTTTAATTTTTTTTTATAGAAAAAGAGTATCTTTAGATTGCTAAAACAGAGTGATTGATCTCCTGTTCTGTAATTCAATGGCTTATTAGCAAATTGCCTGAAATAGCTAAATGCAGTTTTTCCATATTTTAAATCTGTAATTTGTATTTGCTTTGATATTGTCTTTAAAGCTAAAAATATTATTAAGATTCTACTGGATAGCTTAAAGACTGTGTTGGGAAAAGGAAAGGTTAGATATTGGGTTGGGAACGGAAAATCTAAATTTTGGGCATCTGTTATCAGCACCTTAAGTTTGAAATTACTTCATTTGAAAGAAATTTTGAAGCACAAGCAGTGTTCAAGAAGGAATAACTTAACAACACAGTGTAGAAACAGAACAGTTGTCTCTACTGCTGAAATAATGAAACAGCATTTAAGTAAATTATTTTGACTTTTCTTGTCTCATTTCCAGCTGGAGAGTTGTTGAATTTCAACCTTTAGAAAGATCTCATACAGATGAAGAAGAGGTAGGCTGTATTTTAATTAAACCACCAGTTTTAAATTAAACTAGATATAATACGTAATTGGCATAATTGGTATATATTGTCCAAAGACACTGACTTCATGCAAATCCTGGTAAGTTTCAAATTTTAAACACAAAGTATCAGACTGAAAACATGTCTTATCACAACCTACTGGACCCTATGGTGGATGACAGAAATGTGAGTATCTCCATTAATAATCTCTGTTCATTTGTTCATTTGCCTTTCTGTCCCTTGCTGCTGGCACAGTCAGCACTCCCAAAGGGTCCCTTTGGTCAGGCCTCCACCTCCCCAGCTCCTGGGCGCTCTGATGTTGAGTCTCTTCGGGGCTGCCTGTGCTTTGCTGTCTGTCCTCTCTCATCCTTTTCTTTCATGGCCAGTTCCCATGGCACGTTGCTGTGCAGGAGGAAATTTGGCGTTTTGCCTGTGGGCCCAGAAGGTTTCCTCAGGTTTTCTTCTTGATGTTTGTTTTCCTGCAGCCTCCTGCTGGGAGTAAACTTTTCTTCTTTCTGCTTTGTCACGAGCAACGTAACCTTCAGCATTTCTTGCTTACCTTGAGCTAAGTTTGCACATCATGTTGCTTCCTCCAGACTACCTTTCTCTCCAAGGCAACATCCGTGGACTTTGCAGCTGGGAGGGCCTTTCTCCCCTAATCAAGGCTTTGAGGCATTTCTTAACCTCACTGTGAATCTACCAGCAGGTCTGGTCCCTAGGCTTTTTTTTGTCCTTTCATTCTTTTTTGTGGCTCCTTTCCCAGAAACTTGCCAGTTTTGCTGTCCTTTGGACATCTCTAGTCTGACTCCAGTCTCTGCTATAGGCCACTATCAACTGTTGTAACTGCAAGACTTGGATTCATACCTTCATCCTCAATATCTGTTCTTGAGCTCCTTTTTCAGAGAATGTCTACATCCAAGGTTTAGGTGTCTTAGTAGTAGAAGAAGATTGCATTTGGATAGCTGAACAGAAGGTTATGCTAAGCACAGTAAAAAAAATTAAACCATTATGCCGCTCCCTTGGGGTAAAAAAATACACTGTCCACAAAGGCACTAGCTTCTTCAAAGTTTTACTGGGTCTATAGCTGCCTGCTCCATGGAAATGAACCTTTCCTTTTGGAGAGCATCATGATCTCAGCTCCCTACCTGGTGTAGTTGCACTCACTTGGCACCATATTCTTGGGTTGGAAGGAAAAGGAAAAAAAACCTTACTCTATCCCTGCCTTTTCTCATGTACTTGAGAAATTCTTGTGAAATCTGGTGATCAGATTTGTGTCGCCACCACCACCACCACCTTTTGGTTTGGTACTGTCTCTGCTAGCAGGAAAGATGCCGGATCTTCTTTTTTAGTGGGAAGATCCAGTTACATACAGAGGAGAACTCTCCTGCAAGGATTTCTAATTAAACCATTTGGAGAATAGCTGATAAGGCAGCAAGGGCATACAGTCCCTAGAGATCCTGCTGTCTGTCCTGCTGCTCTCTCTTTCGTTGTGGTATCTGTTGGGAAAAAAAATACTTTCAAGAGTGATTTGCCTTCAGGGCTTCAAGAGACTTACTTGGAGGACTCAGTGGATTTCTTGTTTAGATTTCAGGTCCCATACAGATGACTTGCCTCGCATAATTTTAGCAGTTTTTGTTGAATGGACTTCAAGGTGTCTCTCTGAAGTTCATGGGCTAATCTCTTACTTAGTAGCCTTCCCGTTACATTTGTATTTGGCATGACTAGATGATCTTGTATGATTCATCCTTTGGCCAGGAAATAACTTGAGTTAACAATAAAGCAGCTTGGCCTCCTGCTGTGGTCCACTGCTTCTGTATTGTCTGTCAGCTGCTGGGTAGAATGAGAGGAGAGATGTCAGACAAGAGAAAAATGCTAAAGATCTTGTTTGTCTAAATCATCCTTTGCCAATTTTCCCCCATTATTTTAGGATTGTGTTAATTGGTTTGGACGATTTTCAGAGTACTGAGAAAAGGTGCTTGTCTGATCATAATTCTTCCACTTCCTTGCCTTAAGTTTTAGGCCGACTTAGATTTGTTACTGAGTAAGCTTGAAAAAAGACATTAGAAAACAGCAGCATTACCTTTTTCCATTTTCTGCACTCAGGCTCTGACACTCTTGAAATTGTTCCTTGTACTGAAATCAAGGCAAGCTCTCGGTAGATGATTCATGAAGAACAAGAGAGGGCAGAATGTACTTTCTGATTTTATATAAAGTAAGCTTTTTCTTTGCTTTCTACTGCACAGCAGCCTGTGGTGGTACTGTATAATCGTTTCTTTTCTGTCTGTCTTCTGCGTGGCTAAATTTAAAACTTCGGGAGTTGTCCTTGTATCAACCAACAGTCAGGGATTTCTTCCACTTGAGTGGTGGTTTGTTTTTTTTTTTCCTATCTCTCTCTTCTTCATTTAAAGGCTTTCAGTGCAACAAGTTGTTGCATGTTGTATCCGTGCAATACACTTGCACGCAGAATTCCCACAAGTTACAGAAAAATGTGGAGTCCCAGATTTGTCGTGTTTTACAGGAGCCACATTTCCAGGGATGGGAACTCTGCACTTTCCAAAATCAAGCCTATTCCCCATGCCTTTATTTGAATACAAAAAGCTTGCCTTTTTTGGGTGCCTAATTTTTGTTTCAGGAGATTTGCGTTACTAGGACAAACATAACAGTTAGGCAATGCAAGAGTTAATCTACTACCTATGTCTGCTCTATTACTTGCTCTAAAAATACTCAGTTTTTGGAAATGGAACATTTGTGTTTCCAGGTTTGCATGTATGAATTTGCAGTCTGTTATTGCTTTAAGGCATGGGAGGGTGTGGCACAGGTTTTCCTGTTTTGTTTTGGTTTTAATTTGTTTTGTCCAGGTTAAAATTTCTGGGAAGGCACAGTTGTAAAGTAATATTCAAGTTTATTTTGTAGTTGTTTTAGTAATGACAAATACTTTGGAATAATTCTGTGTGTAATTAGTTTTGCCTAAGAGCTTTCATGGCTTATGACTCAGTGTTTCCCTTGAAGCTGAAGATTGAAACATGGACTTTGTTGTTTTGAGAACCTTTCAGAAATACTCCTGGTGCTATTCAACGTGAATGCAGAGTGTCTTGTAGCTTAACTAGATGCAATGAGGGGGATCCAAGTCTTAGTTTGCTTTAAGTCTTTTTCTTTGAGTGAAATCATTAGACATGCCTCACCAACAGGCCTTCCTAATAGTCTTTTCTCTCAACGTCACTGCCAGATCCATCCACTGAGGAGTGACAGTTCTTTTGTCCTTTTTCAAACTAACCTTAGTGGGAAAAAAAAAAAACAAATTTATTCAGTTATATAAATTAATCTAGAGTTGCTATAAAGTGTTAGAAAGCTGAGGAGGGACAGAGGCTGTACTGAATCAAGCAGAGACCTTTTACTCTGCAATGTGATCTTTTTATCTGTAGAACAAAGAATAATTTTAAAATAAGAAAAATGTATTACTTGTTAGTCTTCAATGGAATAGGGTGGTAAAACTTGCTTTAAATAAACAAGTAGTTAAATTTGCTATGATCAGCTATGGAAAAGGAACAGTAAGGCTTATTTCTATATTTTTCAAAACTCTTCACTTGGAGAGGAATGTGGACTTTGATTTTTGAAAGGAAGCTTGGTAAAAATGAAGTTTCTTCCCAGCATGAAAAGTTTTGGCAATTTGCTAAGAAAAGTATTTTCAAAGTCTTAAGTTTTTCTTTCAAAATTATCTTTTGTTCCCACTTCAAAGGAAATCTGAGCACACAAAAAAATCCTGATTTTTCTCTGAGGGGATAGTACTTTTGTAGTTCATAAAATTCTCACTTTCACGCTATACATCATTGACCTTGGAAAAACAGAATCTGAACTGAGATGCAGCCCAGTACTGATGGCATCCAAGCAACAGAGCTGGTGAATTCTGGAGAGAGGAGGAAACCCGTTAAGTTGACTTGCATGAAAGGAAACCAACAACTAACAAAGTGGTTTGTGTTTAGCATAAATAAATAAAAGCAATAAGGAGTCTTCAAAAAGCAGTCATGAGATGGGCAAACAAAGCAGGCCTGTTTATCTGAAGGTTTCTGTTGAGTGCTGGGCTGAGCAGGAACCAGGCAGCTACAGTTTTAGCAAGCAGGTCCTGTGGCTGATTCAGATCACACTGAAGTCTTTGGGATCCTTTTCTCTGGCCCAGTTAAATCTCACTGGGGGGCTGTAGTTGATGACCAGCTGCCTAGGTTGGAAATGTGCTCTCTGGCAAGCTGCGTGCCGCTCCCAGGTATGTGTGCAGCAGCATAAATGCACTGTAATACTTTGTGTTTGTACCCATAATGATAATGAACTACTTTAGTGCTGCAGGACTTGATACAAAGAATGGCTTCTGCAGAAACCCTCAGGGCTGTTGGTTGGCTGGAGGGGAGTACTCCCAGCTGAGTGTAACCTGTTATTGTATGGCCCTGGCACTGCAGTGAGGACTCTGCGCTTGGTTCTATGTGTTAGCAGACTCAATGGGAAGATAAATGGTTTTACTTGTGTAACACCACTGAGAACTTTGCTTTATAGAAAAAATTCCATTTCTTTGCCATGCTCCCCCTGATTACTGCTGTAATTCTCGTCCAGGACTGATCTGGCAGCGCAGCTTCACAGCTCCTATGACCAGGAATTGTTCTTTCCTAGAATTTCTCTGCTTTTGAGTTGGGAGTGGCTGGCGTACAATCCATGACTGCAGCACTCGTATGTCCTTGCCAACCTTAGCTTTTTAGGTGAACTTTGAAGAGGTTGAGTGGTTTTGGAGCACTTCGAAATAACTCTGAGCTGCGCTGGAGGGGTCCAGCCAAGAGCTCGCCCCGCCAGCTGGGGACTGAGGGGGAAGGGCAGCAAAGAGGTCCTTGCCCAGCCCCAGCAGCATCTAAGGAGCAAACTTCCTGGTGTGCTGCCAGTAACGGAAGAATGAAGATGGCTCTTTCAAAGTGAAGGTCAGATGCGATAGCTACACCTGAGGAGTTTTGTTTGCCTAAAAAGCTGGCTCTTACGTGACTACGAGCAGTTGAAGTACTCACATTAGGGCCATTTTAAGCTGTACCGGGGTCACGCAGATCATTTCCGAGGAAAGAGTCTCTTCAAAGCAGAAACCATTTTCTGCTTGGTTTCGTAGCAGGAATGCAGCACCTCAGGTTTGCTGAGTTCCTCTCATTGTGGAGCTATCGAAGCCCTTGATGATCTCAGACCTATTTCTCAGTTCTTAAAGAGCACCTGGCAAATCCTGCTGCCTCCCAGCCTCCTCCTAAAGCAGTCTCAGGGAACTCCTGGAATTTTCGCTTGTCTTTATCACGTGCTTTTAATACTGCCTTGATTTGCAAATGAATACTTGTCCTCTTAATTTTCTGCCTCTCACCATAGAGAAAAATGTGTTAGTTGCACGGGTGGGTATAATTTCTATATCCATTCAGATCAACCGCAGACACGAAAAGAAATAGAGTGAAAGTGACAGCACCCCATATAATGAGCTCTAGTGAGAGTGTAAGTGGAATGCGCGTGTTTTGATGTACCTTCATAGTGCAAGCATGCATTGTGGTGCCTCCTCTTGTTTCGTGAACAGACCTTTGCAGAATTATATATCATATTGTCTGCTTTTGTTTCTGGTGATGTTCATAATTATGGCAGCAGCTCTCGCTGTATTTCGTTACAGATAGAAGATCTGTCAGATGAAGTTTTTTCCTTGCGTCATACAAAGTATGAAGAAAGAGAGCGAGCGAGGTGGTCGCTGTGGGAGCAGAGCCGCCGGCCCAGAAGGAATAGCAGGCAGGTCTATTGACTTTGATAAGAGAGTTCCTATTGAACTACTGGTGTTGGTTGTTGGTGCAGCAGTTTCAGAAACGCTATCACAGAGAAGTTTGAAAGTGAGGGCACTCTTCATTAATTAACTCGTCAGGGACAGTACCAGGTATGTTTGGCTTTGTGGCTGGAAGGGGAAGTCAGTTCTGAAGCATGCATGCTGGCAGAAATTTGGCATGCTAGTGACCCGGTATTAGTGGATAAAAACCTTACCCCCATACTGAACACATAGCTCTGCTCGTCTGTGCTTCTCCCAGTTACTGTGACTTTAGCCACCGAGTGTAACGTCAGCTCTTACTCACTCACCTGACTGAGATGAAAGTCCGCTGCATTCAGAGATGCAGTACTGAAGGGTCCTGGGCTGTGCTTGAAAAAGTCCTTGTGTGACACAGTTTAATAATCATCACGGGCTTGCTGTCTGGTGCAGAACACGTCACAATTAAATACAAACCCTAGAAGTCTTGCAAAAAGTAGTGCATCATAAAGCTGTATCTGCCATGTGGCTCTGGGAAAATTACTCCCATAAATCGCTTCAGAATCTGCCAGGACAAAAAAGCATCCTATAAATGTTGGGATAACTTTCTGCTGTTTATTGTATGCTTGTGTCTACTCTTGGCTGAAAATGAACCATGACGCTATGAACAAATAAGCAAAGATAGCTTTTTTTTAATGCAGGATAAAATTAGAACTAAACCATATTAAGGAATGACATGTTAAGCAATTTTGAATGTAAAGAAGCTTTAGAAAGTGTACTGAAAAAGACTAACTCCTCTGAAAAGAACAAGTTCTATATGTACCCTTGATTTTGAAACTCTGTGAACTCCTTGGTGAAATCTTAGTGAATTCTAAAGTAAAACTGACAGACATGAGCAAGGTCACACTCCCACCTGGCATTTCAGATGCATGCCAGTATTTTATATCTAGTTCAATTTTGCATTAAAGGCGAGGTCTAAATTTTTAATCCTATTAAACAAATTGTTTTGACTGCTTTGGAGATAGATGAGTCCTGAGCAGAGGTGGGAAGGGGGAGCTGAAGGACCTGACGTTTCTTCTCGAGTTAATTGGCACAGTCAGCTGGCAGTGCGGTTTGGACTCTGCAGGCTCCTGTGAATGATGCCGTGTTCCCCTGAGTGGGGACAGCCCACAGCCCACTGACTTCTCGTGTTCAAAATCACAGTTCTGGTGAGCATGTGGGGCAAGACGCAGGAGTGGGCCCAGCCACCAGCTGTTCTGCAGCCAGGGTGGGCCTGCTCCAACCCTGCCTTATCGGGTTAGCTCCTCCACATAGCGTGCTTTGCTTTGGCTTGTGAAAACACGTTTGTTTTCCTCTGCTCTTTTGATTTAAGTAAGTAGAATGTAGGTAGCAAGTATGGAGAAACTGACCGCTTTAAAATGTAAACTGTTCCTGGTGATGTGAAGGTGCAGCTCTTAAGACTCTGCTCTCTTCTGCACTAGATCTTACAGCAAAAATGCCGACGGACGACACAGCCAAGATTCAGTGCAGAAAGAGCACCACGGCAGCTCCTGTGCCTCGCTGCATTGTGCTGCTGAACCTGTTCCCGACTTGACTTCGGAAGCCCACAGCTCTGTTTGTTCAGGAATTACACAACTCTGCAGGGAGAGCCAGGAGGCAAAGGTGGGTGCTTCCAATAGCTTCCGGGTCTGCTCAGGTCTTCACTGACCACTGCCTCTAACCTAAAGCACAGAACCTGAACGTGTCCTCCTGTCTCTCTCACAGAATCGCAGACTGTCACCCTAGTTTATGTAGACTGAATGCAGCACTCCTGTTTACAACTAGATTGCTGTGCCTTATCACTTAAGGCCAAGATTTGTCAATAGGTAAAAGTTTAATTGCTCAGCACAAACGGCATGTTTTAGAGGCAAGTATGGCAGGCCTGGGGTCAGGGATGATGGATCTTTTCTCAGGGTTGTTGGCCAGGGTTCCAGACAGGCTTCATCGTTATGGGGTCAGCTATTCTGATGGCCTTGTCACCAAAATCAGGATTGAAACTCCTTAACACCAACGTAGTGTTAAGAAGCAGGCGTTCTTTATTGCGGCGCTGGGGATCCTTCCACCTAGTGTGCATGCTGGTCTAAAAATCCCAGCGGAATATATGCAGTAACTTCATACATAATCATCAACAGTTCCCGGAATATTGATACGTAGTCATTCGTTTTCCTAGAAATCATTATAATATTCCCCACCCACTTGCGCATGCTCAGTCTTTTGAGTCAAGGGTCATCTGGTTGTCCCAGGGATCGTCAGAGTGCCCCTTCCTCGAATCCACTGGTTGAGCTTTCCTTTAAAATCTTCATATATGGTCCTGAGAACAAGTCACGGTGTTCCTTGATCTTCTTTATTTCCAAAGTATGGCTCAGGACCTGTTTTACACTCCATCCTTGAGGCCTGCCTTTGTTCTACCGTCCCTCTTAATCACCCCAGCTATGCTAGGCTAACTTTTAACAAACAGAATAATACATTTTCCTGCCAATCCTAGAACTACCAGTTCTCTCTAAGGATTAATAGATTACATATGAAGTCTAGCCTATGTGACTTCAGTTAGATAGCAAAAACTGGCTAATATTTCAACAATTTTCAAAAATCATATTGTTCTAAAATTATATTGCGTAATCATTTTATGTCATATAGCAGCCAGGCACTATGGAAAAGAGCTTCCCCCTTCCTGCACGGTGCCTGTTCAATTGTAGCTCTGTTACCAGTTCAAAACCATACGAAGCCAGCTTACATTGACAGCTGGTGCCTAGCAGTGTTGTGTTCTTTATCTGAAGAGCCCTGCAAACATTGTAAAGAAAGACACTCGTTTGTTACTTGATAGCAGCTCAATCTGCACATAGCTAATCAGTTCAGACTCAACTGAAATCCCTTTTTCCCTTCTTTTCTCTCTTCCCACCCTCACTCCTGCCCTTCTGATTCCTTTCAGGCTGGGCTGTGGGAACTCCGAGTTTTTCCACTAAAAGATGAAGAGGTAGAAGCTTTACTGTGCCAAGATCAAATAACGAATCAGACTGAAATGTCAAGTGCAGCCTTCCCCAGCGACTCTCTCTGTACTTCTTGCACGCCCATTGGTTTGCCAGACAATGGCCATCCACCAAGAAAACATTCTACCGACGCGTCAGAAGACTGCGAAAATGTTTGCCTGGGAATCAACAACACAAGAAAACAAAGGTGACAGGGAATAATGTGGTTCATTAAGAAAGCCAGCTAAGGTGGAGAAAAGTGTAAGGTAAAATCTCTCTTGTTCACACAGCATAGACAGCACAATTCAAAACCTGTACGTTAGCTGCATATAATGTATTTTCTTTCTTGCTTTGTAACAGGCAGGATAAATCCCAAAGACAACACTTTCTTCTTCCTGAACCCCAAGAGAAAGTAATTATTTCAAGCTGGAAGTCTAATATTCCCAGTGGCGGGAGTGGGCGCACATAAATTGCTGGCACAATTCACTCTCTGTTGTCATATTGCCACGTTTGTTAATCATCATCCTTTTCTGGTTTGTTTGTTTTCAAATGCATTTCTGGTTCTAGTGGATTTTTGGAGCAGCAGGATATGCTGTCTGCCTTAACCACAAGGTATAATCATCAACAGGGCGTTTGTCTGTGTAGGACAGTTGAAGGCAATTTTATAGGAGTCTCTGGTTTTGTGCAAAATTTACTTCCACGTGTAATATCTGGAATGGCACTGGATAGATGACCCAGTTTTAGTGTCAGGTTGGGGTTTTTTTGTCAAAATGACAGGAATTATACACTGGGCATCTGAAAACAATTCAGTAAAGTTTCAAACACTACAACCTATTGCTACATTGTAGTTTATTGCACATTCTGGTTATTTTTTTAAACACTTCTTATTTTTTAACACTGGTTTGTCTTAAACTTGAATCTTGCCTCAATGTCTGATACAATAATCTTTGATGCAAGGTTTTTTTTTAATTAAAAGTTATTTCTATATATGTTGTATATAGTCTGAATTTGATGGCCTTGTAGACGTGAAGAAATAGCAATGTGTCCTCTTAGGCACTGGAACAGGCTGCCCAGGGCAGTGGTGGAGTCACCACCCCTGGAGGTGTTCGGAGAATGTGGCACTTTAGGACGTGGCTTAGTGGACATGGTGGTGTTGGGTTGATGGTTGGACTTACTTACGATCCTGGAGGTCTTTTCCAACCTTAAAGATACTATGATTTTATGATTTTATGATGCTCTTGACACTGAGACCTGCTTGGACCAAGAAGTGGCAGCAGCACTAAGATTTGCTGTTGTACTGAACAGACACGCGCAGGCACAGACAGACACCCACAGGCACAGACACCCGCAGGCAAAGACAGACACCCGCAGGCACAGACAGGCACGGACTTTCTCTCTCTAACCAACACACCCCCCCCACCCCGCAGCCCTTTTCCTTTTCCCTGCACAGCTAGACTTGCACCCCCCCAGAGTTCTATTTTCCATGAATGCTGTGGTCATGAGGAAGCCACCACTGGATGCTGTGGCTGAAAATATTACAAAGGCTGACTGCGAAACACCAGCTTAAACATAATGCAGCAAAGCACCCCCGATGAAACTTGGGTGTTGCAGCTTCACAAAGACAGACAGACATTTTCCTTGTGCTTTCTTTACCATTTTCAATGGAGACCTTTTTTTAAGGGCACTTATGTTCTGTCCCTGCTGCTCTGAGGGTTTAAATGCTTCATCTCTGCATCCAGGACCTGCATGTAAGTACAAACACAAACCTCTAAGGCCTATTAAAATTAAGTGCTCTGTGTGTGTGCCTACTGCAGGGTTTTTTGTTTGGTTGTTTTTTTTTTAATCTTGCTCAGGGATGTGTGCTGTACCACCCTGTGGAGCACGTATCTGTTTCCTGCCCCGTTTCCCAGTGCAGACAGAGCCTTTGCTCTGTCAGAGCACCCTGGACCACTCTAGATCGTGTGACTTAGTATGACCAGACTCTGCTCTCCCATGTTGCTAAAACTTTGCTTTATCAGAGTATTGCAACATCTAACGGTCCTGGAGCTTATTCGGCCCTGTGGATCCCATGCAAGCAGCTCTTCTGGTGTTCATGTCAGTGTTTGGTCCAAGTCCTGTAGCCATGGCACCTCCACTGTGGAGTTACATTACAGAGCACAGGAGGACAGCCGAAACAGTGCCTAACAGATTACTTCTGTTCGTGTATAGAGGCAAGAGACCAGACAAGTCTTGAGCATTAAAAGAACAAGTACCATTGCTGCTACTTCCGTGGGTGCTCTGTGGTCACTAACAGCTCTAACCTTAGATGTGTAAAAAGCTGCTGCAGTAGTAGCTGGCTGCATAAACTCACCTGCCTGGGATTTAGACACAAAGAAGCAATTGAGTAATTTCACTGTGTATGTATAATTTCTCTCCACCACAACACTCCTAACCTGAGAGTCAGTGGAAATGCAAACTACCAGACTTAAAAACAATGACAAAGTGACTACAACCTTAAACAAAACGTCCCATCTGGTTGCATGCTCAGAACAAGGCATAGTGCTGTCAGTTAACTGGCACCACTTTGGGACGTCTGTCCCAACCCCAAATTAAGGGGGGGGGGGGGGGGCTGAAATAGTCTGATTCCCCTTTCAAACCAGCATAAGGTCAACTGCAGGAGACAAGGATACTACAACTGTTGTCCTACTGCTTTCCATAGCATAAAAAGCCACACTTCCAAATCCTGAACTAACATTTCCATAGCCCGTTTGTGGCTGCTTGGCCTGCATTTTCGAGCCCTGTTTCTCTGTGCACACACTATATTAGACTCCACACAGGTTCTTTCAAGAAGTACGAATAACCAGCTTTAACCCATCTAACAGCCATTTGGACTATTACCTTCCTAGCCAAGCTTTTTCCTCTGGCAAACCTCTTCTGAAAGGTGTCTTCAGTGCAGCAGGTCCAGATGACTCCATTTTTCTTTTGCTAGGTCTCAAATGGGGTTGCAAGAGGAAATGGGAAGCAAAGACATTTGTTTACCTAAACCAGAATTAACCACACAGGAAAAAAAGTAGCAGTTTAGTCATTTCAGACACTAGCCGTACCTACTCCTGCTTCGCGATGGCAGTGACCCACACCGTACCAGGTCCCGGGCTTAGAGGAAGGGGAGGTGCAGCAGCTCCAGCCCTGCCTCAGCAGCTGGGAAGCGACACCTGCCCAGCCTTGCTGCAAGGACAACAGATTCGACTGAGGCCTTGTGGAAATGGACTGGCTGCAGCTCTTCTGGCCGTTTCCCCTGGGGCAGCAGACTGTTTGCAACCCTTCTGTAACTACAACTTAAAGGGAAAAATACCGCAGAGAATACCATGAGATACTAAAGGAGGCAGCAATACTAATCAGCACCATGGGAGGAAGGTCTAGCGAAAATGACCTGCTCAGGTCTTCCTCCGGTGAGCTGTAACTCTCCCCTTCCACGTGCCCTAACAGGCTCGGCTGTGAAGTCAGCACAGGCAAAGTGAAGGTATGAGAACTATTTGGCTCCCTAACGAAGAGCAGCACTAAGCCATTTTACCGCGCCATCTCCCCACCGTGCATTTCAACCTGCATACACTGAAATCCGCTCGGTAGCTAACATTCCTGCGTGGCGCTCTCTTAATCGCTTACTTGGGCGTATGTACAAACCAAGGAAGCCGTGGGGCAAGATAAAGTCTTTTAACTACCTGCAGGGTCTTAAAGCAGCCTTCTTCCATAGAATCCCGTCACTTCCAGGAATTTCAGACATAGCTGTCTCAACTGGCTCTTTGAAAGGTAAATGAGAAGGCATTTCCCAGTTTGTGACCCGCTAAAAGATGTTGCACGCATGCAGGCCAAGTAGGTTATGCAGTAAATGCAAAACACAGGAACATTTCTAGCATCCATGGGATTTTTTTTTTAGCTCTCTTAAACTGCATTTTTGCCAAACTTACTCCCAAAACTACTAATTTTTGACAGTCAGCTTAAAGGAGACTTACCACACCAAGGGAGGGGTGTTTAATGCAAATATTGGAAAAGTTTTGTAGGAATGCACAGATCAAATGACAAAATACAGACAGCAGAAGGCAGTTTGATTAGAGTCTTCCACAAGGGATTGCTTGTGGTGATGCTACGCTCTTCTAGCAAGCAAAAACCTGACTGAAGTTTAGTTCAATCCAGTCAGTGTTTGTTACAGCTTGTGCCACAAAATTAGCCTCCAGAGAATCAAGAGACAGGTTCAAACCATTGCATTTCCAACCCTGAAAGTCAGCCAGAATGTTTTTCACTGCCGCTTGCTTCATTGCAGCGAAGGAATGATTCCTCTGTTCAGCAGCAACAAGTTTCCGTAATTAATGTTCATCCAGCCCTCCCTGACGCACGAGAAACAAGGGTTCTCCTGCACGCACAGAGCCTTCTTGAACACCGCTTGGGTAGGTCTCATCGATCCAGACAGCGCTTCTGAGCTGCTTCTGAACACACATTCCTTAGAAGATTGATCACAGATCTCGGATCTGCGCTCTTCATAATAGCACTGCCAGATACAATCATATTTGCACCTGCCTGAAAGACATTAAACACCCACTCAGTAACACCGAACAGATCCACTTAATGAGGTTTTGGGGTTTTTTTTGCTGTAAAACACCTAGGGAGGTAGTGAGTTCTAGGCTGGTGGGCAAACAAGCCCTATTTGTGGGACAAAGGTAACATACCTCTAACTACAACCACAACTCAAGTTCAGAGAAAACAGCTCTTGCACAAATAGGTAATTTCTTCATCATTGCTCCCATTTACCCAAACAACTTCTCTAGCTTAGGGGAGGCTACAGTAGACACTATTAAGAAAGGCACAAGATCAAACCTCAACTAGATTTTGATATGAAGTGTGCTTCAGTGTCCCCTCTGAAAACTAACAGTCAAAATGCAATTCCTCCTCAGTTTTATTTCCTGAGGGATGATTAAGTTTCTTAGCACAGTGACCGAGAATGCTGCGCCGCTTCAGCCTCTTACCTCTGCGCACTTATGGATGGTGTCAGGCCCAACTCCTCCATCCACTTCAATATCCAAGGAGGGAAACTGTGTCCTCAGCCACTGAACCTGAGGAACAGTATAAAATGGTTGGCACAGAGATCCACACTCAGCTGCTACAGCTATGTACAACTACCTTCTTACGCACCCAGACAAGGTTTACTCACTCCACCGCTACCCTCCATACTGTTAACTGGCTTTAAGCTCAATAAATAAGGAAAGAGAAGCTTGCTTTACCTTTGGCATCATGTCTTCCATAAATTTCTGCCCTCCAAATCCAGGTTCTACCGTCATCACCAAAGCCATGTCTATCTGATTGGCCCAAGGTGCTAAGTGCTCAACTGTGGTGCCAGGCTTGATGGCCAAGCCAACCTGCAGGAGAGGCAAGACAAATCAGAGCGCACTTTAGGATGACACAAACGCAGCAGGAGCGGCTTGAGCTGAGTACAAACTCCTAGGAAAACAATTACGTGTCTGTGTAAGTGCAGTAAGAACGGGCTGCTCTAAGTAAAGATTCTTGATTTTCTTAAACTGAAACTGAAGACTGACTTTATGCACAAAGAGCGTTAGGGCTGCACGCACCAATCTGACCACCCAAAACTCCAGCGATGGGTTTGTCGTTGCTGGAACCGCGACAGTCAGGCTGCGTGCAATGCTACTCCAGGCCCACGCTGCCCTCACCTTCATCCCGTTCTCCCGAATGTCTTTTATCAGTGCGCCTGGGTTGTCCGTGGCCTCTAGATGAAAGGTGTACTGGTTTGCGCCGGCGACAGCCATCGGTTTCACCCACTGCTCGGGTCTGGCAACCATCATGTGCATGTCTGGAAGAGGGGAGCGGGGCGCAGAGCCGTGAGCGAGCGCGGCAGCGCCCGGGCCCGCAGCACCGGCAGGCCCCCCCGCCCCCTTACCGAAGAAGGGCTCCTGGCCCAGCTGCTTGCGCAGGCTCTCCACGACGGGGTGGCCGAAGGTGATGTTGGGGACGAAGTGCCTTGGGGCCAAGAGAGAGACCCCGCCCGCCCC